>JAABOM020098672.1:0-26922 GCA_011800125.2 Solanum clarkiae | reverse complement strand
AACAAGGTATGTAAGGCTACTTGAATTCGTATCATTTGGCATGAAACATAGAACCTTCGGTAAGTAAAGGTAATTATATACTCCAACATGACAAGAAGCCATGTATCCACTCTTTCAATGTTCACATGCTCCTATATATAGCTATCTTCAAATCTATATACATACATGGATACCAAGCACATGAGTTTTTGATGCTAAACAAAGTTCATGAGCTATTTCATTTTATACACATTTCGTTGTTTATGTAACATACTCTCTTCATTGCCATGTTGTCTTGAATGATTATTTTCATGTTATATATTGTATATACAGTCCTAAATTTTCAATATTATGACCACTAAAAAAAATCATCTCAAAGGTAATTGAAAGATAATATACAATTTTGATAGGTGGTAGCCCGAGGGGGTAGAAGTAACACCTAGCAAAGGGACGATCCTATCACGGGGGTAGCCCCAGGGGTTAAGGAAGAACCTAGCGAGGGACGAACCTGATACAGTTCACCACTGATCAGTTGGTCATTTACAGTTTATGATGTGCACAGATTATACATTAAAGGTAAAGCAATATAAAGAACATAAAGTATTCGATCCCAAAGTATATATAAAGGTGGTCCCTTATTCTACACTAGTGCATGGTTTCATTGAGTTGTTATTTCATATACAGTATTTGCTGCCTTACATATTCAGTACATTATCTCGTACTGAGTCCCTTGTGGGGGACCTGCATTTCATGTTGCAGGTACAGGTGCTAGTAGATCTTTCCAATAGAGTACAGGACATCCAGTTGCTGTTACCAAGCTCCAGGTTATTCCGGAGTTTGTGTGTATCTAAAGTTTATATGTTTGTATTGTATAGTTATTCGAGGCAGGGCCTGTCCCAACCCTTATTAGATACTCTTTTATTTAGAGTCTTTGTAGACTATATAAATTAAAGTGTGGTCATGTTTTGTACTTTCAATACTGTGGCCCCAACGGCCTAGTCGCATGCATTTCTTTATAGCTTATATCACTGTTTACTTGCATATAGACAGGTTGAATATAGGAATTCTTTATAAAATGTATAGAAAGTGCATAAGTACAGATTGGTTCTCCCGAGCCTCATCGGCAACGGGTGTCGATCCGCTCTAACGGGACTTGGGGCGTGACAGTACAGTAATATAAGAATCAATGTGGCATTGACACACCACTTAGGAGTATAAATGACATAATTGGCTTTATGAATGCAAGTATATTCATCATGCTAGTGCATGGTAAAGCAAGACTACGGATTTACTAATGAACAATATTGTCACTATTGGAATAGCACTTAGGTAGCTCACTGATTGATAGTGACAAGAGTATTAGATTTCATGCCAAAGCATATGGAATTGAATAACCTTATATACCTTGTCGTACCATCTCGTTATTACTGTTAAGTAATCTTCTTTCTTTCGAAATGTCTATCTATAATCCAGTAGGTGACCAACCTAGTATTAGAAGTGAATAAACACATTTAGAAAGTTCACTCACGCCCACAAATAATACTCGGGCAGTAGTTTGCAATTACAAAACTAAGGGTGTTCCTTCAACTTCTTCTTCTCTAATTGTATTTGTGGTCACACTCCTTATCATCACATACATAAAACAACCCTAAATATCATAATATAGTAGGAACAATGTTTGAACTTATGATATCCAATCATCATCTCATGAGTTTCTACTAACATTGCATTTTAAATTCTAAAATGAACTCACAATTAAAGTTAAAGAGGACTTTCCTCCATTACTGTCCCAATATGCACAAACCACCAAAGAACTTTCCCATAAGATTACATCATGTAAAAGGAACCACTCTGACCTCCTTGACACATAGACAACAACAATAACATACCCAGCGGAATCCTACAAGTGGAGTCTGGGAAGGGGAGAATGTACGCAGACCTTATCGCTACCCCATAGAGATAGAGAGGTTGTTTTTTGGAAACCCTCGTCTCAAAAATCCATAAGCAGAATAAACTAGATATGATAAAAAGGAAAGAAAAAGGAATAAAAAGGGCGACTAATAACGGAAAGCACATAATAATATGTAAATATGATAGATTTAACACACATATGACTAATAATGACAATACATGATATAAAACACGACAACTCCTGCTATCCTGCTATACCCCAAGGCCAGACATCCACCTAACCCTACCAACCAATTAGTCTACTACTCTAATTCACGAACTCCACTCTTTTTTATCTGAGGTCATGTCCTCGGTGAGATCAAGTTTTGCTAAATCCTATCTGATTACCTCCCCTTAATACTTCTTCGGTCTACTCTACCCCTCTGTGTGTCTCCCAAAACTAACATCTCGTACCTCCTAACAGGAGCATCGGTACTCCTTCTCTGCACATGTCCAAACTATCGCAGTCTCGCTTCCCTCATCTTATCAGCTATAGGAGTCGCCCCTAGCTTCTCCCGAATAGTCTCATTCCTAATCTTGTAACTCCTGGTGTGGCCACACATCCATCTCAACATCCTCATCTTTGCGACATGCATCTTCTGAACATATGCATTTTTTATTGGCCAATACTCTACCCCATACAGCAAAGATGGTCTAACTACCATCCTGTAAAACTTACCTTTGCGTTTGGGTGGTATCTTTTTGTACAATACTCCTTAGACAAGCCTCCATTTAGTCTATACTGCCCCAATATGATATGTGACATCATCACCGATATCCCTACTACTTTGGACAATGGACCCCAAATACTTAAAGTTTTCCCTCTTGGGGATAGGTTGAGTGGCAAGCCTCATATCCCTGATTGCTTCATCCCTCGCAACACTAAATTTGCACTCCAAGTATTTTGTTTTGGTCCTACTTAGTTTGTATCCTTTGGCCTCCAAGGAGTATCTCCAAGCCTCCAACCTATCATTAATTTTAGTCCGAGTCTCATCAATTAGGACTATGTCATCTACAAAAAGCAAACACCATAGAACCTCCTCTTGGATAGATCATGTCAGCTCATCCATCACCAAGGAAAATAGGAAAGGGCTCAACATAGATCCTTGATGGAGTCTCATCTCAACAGGAGAATACACTGAGTCTCCTCCCACCATTCTTACCCGAGTTTTGGCTTCGTCATACATGTCCTTAATTGTCCTGGTATATGCCATTAGGAAATCTTTCACCCCTAGACACCTTCATAGGATATCCCCTGGAACCTTGTCATAGGCCTTTGTCGAAATCAATGAACACCATATGAAGGTCTTTCTTTCTTTTCCTATATTTCTCCACTAATCTCCGAACAAGATGAATTACTTCAGTAGTCGACCGCCCTGGCATGAGTCCAAACTGATTCTTTGAAATAGACATTATTCTTCTCACCCTTATCTTCATCACTCTCTCCAGACCTTCATCGTATGACTTAGCAATTTGATGCCCCTGTAATTGTTACAGTTTTGAATATCCCCTTTGTTCTTGTACAATGCAACCATTGTACTCCTCCTCCATGCGTCAGACATCTTGGCAGTCTTCATAATAGCATTGAACAGTTTAGTCAACCACTCTATGTCATCCTTGACCATGTTTTTCCAAAAATCTATTGGAATCTCATCAGGTCTGATCGCCCTCCCTCTCTTCATCCTATTAATAGTCCTTCTAACCTCCTCAGCTCTGAACCGCCTGCAATAACCAAAATCACGATGACTTTCAGAGTGTGTCAACTCACCCAACTCAATATCTCTATCTTCTTTTTCATTTAAGAGTTTATGAAAATAAGCTTACCACCTTAGTTTAATAGAAGTGTCATCCACCAACACTTCACCCTCCTCATCCTTGATGAGGCAATTCCCTAATTAACTCAAACATAAGAGAGGGAGAAAAATGCAATAGCTTACCTTAATTATTGGGGATTCTTGCTCTCTTAACTTATACTTTCTAAAGGCTGAACTCTCCTTCAATCCTATCTTGACATGAGGGATAATATTCAAGAACTGTAAGAATTTTTATGGATGCTATATGAAGATAGAGGGAAAGAAAAGGAACTTTAGAAAATAATTTTTTTTCAAGGGGAAAAATTGATGGAAAAGGCTAGTCTGATTCCCTATTAAAAGGCCTAGTTTGGCCAAATTTCTCTTTTATTTTTTGCTATAATTAAACAAGTAGGTGATGCATCTACTTGGCGTTTTAACTTGGACCTCTATGGTCCCCATCTTATTGGGCCTTGGTTACCATTCTTCTTTTTTCCCTTTCACTTAGGTTGGGCCAAAATTATCAAGTAAATGGTTAGTGATCTTGGACCCTATAAGATGTCCAAACAAGTCTTAGTAAGGGTACACCTACTTGGTCCTTTAGGCTAGTCAAAAAGTCTAAGTAGTTGATGCACCCACTTGCTTCGTTAAGTCAAACGAGTAACTTATTTATCTTACCTCATTTTCTAAATCTTAGTCACATATATTGTATCGTAATATTTTACTTTAGACTTTCAATTTAAATAACACTTTATTATCTTGAATTTAAATACTTTCGTTGAGTTTAACTTTGACTCATACCCCCCGAAACATGTGAAACATCACAACACCTCTCCATCAAATTTAAATTATCACCACTTTGATGAAAAAAATTTTCTCCCTCACCTATACCATAAGGTTATGTCAAGTGTCATATAAATAGCACTAACATATAGAAAATATCGGGTATTACAAAAGCTAGTGTTCTTCTATTTTTAATTATAATATAAATCTTTTAGTTATGTAAAGCCACCTAAAATCTTACTTTCGTGCATAATCTATATTTCTTATCAAGAATGCAAGAGTCAAGTCAGTTTCATTTTTATGATCTTATGGAGAAATTATAAAATCTTATTGTGAAATCCTTATTATTTTGTTATTATTATGTCAAGAACTTCATTGTTAAGTACATCTTTATATATTCCTGAAGTATTATTATACTTACAAGAATTCCAAATGAGTTTTGAGAACCATTTTGTTATCATGCTTTAATTGCATTGAAAATGATGAAATTACTACAAGCATTTGAGAAGTTTAAGTACAATTTGAGTTAAAAGATTTTCTTGAGATTGAGTTAAGAGATAAGTTTGAGAAGAGTTAGTTTAACGAAAATATATTGAGTCAAGGCTCCAACTAGTATATTTTCAATTTTTATCCTAAAATTGAATTTTTATAGTTATTGAGTACAGTGCATGTTTTGAGAGTAGTACTGAGTACCGATGTGGATACAAGTTCAGATAACTCCAACCCCATAAACTACATAACCGATGTACGATAGGATTGTACTAAATATGCAACTCCTCATATGCCATTGAGATGACCCAGTTTAAATGGACGCATGAGTTAAGTTTCATCCCTTACCTTATCAAGTATTGGATGGTTCAGGCAACATGGGCAAGACATTGTATCATCCTGCTGCTCATAGTGATGATTGTCTCTTAGAGAAACTCCCAAGCTAAAGTATATATTATTTTTAGATACAGACTGAGTTGCATTTATTTATGCATTAAATCAGATGTTTTACTTATTTTTCATTGCTTATGTTATTGAATTATTTTTTAGATTAAGCCTATGATTTGAGCAATGCATCCTGAGTTTTCCTATTTTGGCTATTTTACATACTGTACATTTCACATACTAATGCCCTTTGGCATTGCATCATTTTATGATGTAGATTCAGGTACCCATGACAATAGCCATTCAGTAAGACAAATTTCTAGAAGTAGTTGGAGAGACCTTTTACTTTTAGAGAGCTCTAATTAGCTAGTTCAATTTATTATTTTATAATCGGGTAGTCGTGAGTGTTGTTGCAATATCTATCTTTAGTATAGTAGATACTTCATGGACAGAATTAGTAAGTCAGCCCAGTCTATTCATCCAGATATTTTAAACATTATTATTATTTGAATCAAGAGATATTTTAGATTTTGTATAAAACATGATTTAAATTTTTTGAGTTTTATTATTTGTTTTAAAGGTTCATCTTGTAAAACTTCTACATACATGTTAAAGTCTTCAGATGAACGAGTTAGTCAGGCCAAGGATTTGCTTGGGACTAGCAATGGTTTCTGAGTGTCGACCACGTCTATGGTGTCGGCTCGGGGTGTGACACCATAAGGGACTAACATGAACTATGTATCCATCAGAACTATTTTCCTTCGACATTTATCTGCCGAAGCTATTTCCCTTTAGCTTCTTATTACACTTCGTCGAAACCATTTTCCTTTGATATTTTTATCATTTCTAGTAAATAATTATTTAGCTTTGATTTTGTATCAACAGTGGTACTCAATCAAAGTCTCAACGTAATACATTAATCAAATTTCAAATAGGCATGAAAGTATGCAAAGATCCACATAATTCATACATTCAGTAATCATATCAGATCAATTACATCATCACTCCAAATATATAATCATTACCGATTTAGTTATTCACAAATACTATCACATTATTTTATTTTAGGTTTTCAATTGTCTATTTATCATCATCTTTCAAGCCTATTCATCAAGAGTCACTATTCCCACAAGTGCTCCTCAATAATTTCTAGCGTAATATCAAGCGCCTACAACATTCATTTCAATATAACACTTATAATGCCACAATAATCACTTTTAACACTTGAATCAATTTAGGAAATATATAATGATCATGAGAACCACAAAATCAATCAATCAAGAGTCAACATCATCAACTACCTTCATTCAAATACTCAGGAAACACCATTAATAACATATCAAGTCACAAATTCAATTTTTACACATCATTATATTACCATTTATTATCTTGTCACCTTTATTAAGTCAATTCATGATCAACTTGTTCGATGTCGCATTTTTACTACTCTCCAACATTCAACCAGGAAATACAAGGTCCAACACAATTAATTACAAGTTGGAAATTCACTTGTCTTAGCCAAAAATTATGATCATTGCATGTAGAAGTTTTTCTCTTACGAATACATTCCAAAGCACTACAATCAAGTCAAATAATAGTTCACAATCTAATTTCAAAAGTAAAGACACCAAAATCATGAAACTTGAAGAAGAGATGTAAAATGGTCCAAAAGTTTGATGTCAAATTTGAGGTTAAAATCTGAAAACTTTTAGATAATATTATTCTTCATGTAATTAGGAGTTTATTGGTGAAAATCATTTCGAAAAAGGAGTTAAAATGAACTCATAATCGCAATTTTTGATTAAAAATTTGAGTTTAAGAAAAATCCAAAAAAATTTCCATTGGAATCCCAAATTTTGATGTTAAAATGAAGAATTAATTGATGGAAAGTGAAGATATAAGTTAAAAGTAGCTCACCTACAGATTTTCTCACAAAAATCGCTAAACGAATTGCCTAGCCGAGCCTGAAAATATTAAAATTGTGAAAAATGGCTAATTCCCATCATTTTTGAAAAAACACTATTGAGAAATTTTTGACACTATGCAATTTTAGAGCTTAGGCCTGTGAACACAGAGATTAAATCACAATACCCTCCACGAATGCAGCCAGGACCCTCGTGAACAGGAAGATCAATTGCTTGACCCTCCGCCATCATGGTCTTAGGCTTGCAAATTAATACACAAGCGGTCAAAAGTTTCTTGAATGGAGTAAGGGGGTCCATGAATGCAGATATCAACAAGGCATAAATCACGGATAGATCCTTGTGATTACTTCGAAATTTCGCATACATAAATCATATATGTTATTCTACTAAATTTGACATTTCGAACTTGATGAAATCGTTGAAAATCGACTCTGAGATCTCTTTGACCTGAAATTTAATAAGTCACAATTAAACTAATTTAGGCACTAAAATACCAAAACGCTATCTAAATACCTAAAAATTATAATAGAGATTATTTTAGAGCTAGAACCACCTCCAAAAACTATTGGGACCATCAGAATCCAATCCGAGCATCCAAAATAAAATATTGACCAAAGTCAAACTTTAAGTCAATTTCCAACTTCAAACCCAACTCCATATAACAACTCTAAATTTGATTCCGACAACTTTCCTGGACTACTTTTCACATTCCAAAATTGATAGAATTCATAAAATTCTATTCTGAGATTCAAATATTGAAATGACCCAAAATTCAAAACTAAGCAATTTAAGCCTTCAAAATATAATTTTTTAGCAAAAACTCTACTTTTCACAAGATTTTCAAAAAATAACTTTCAAGACCTATTAAATATTACTCAAGACAACTAACAAGCGAGGCAATGATAATTTTATCATTTCATTGAAAATGAAGATTGGTTCTCATTTAATATGTTTTACAAGTTGTATGACAATGTAATACTGGTTTTACTAATCCAATGATAAAGGAAATTAAAATAAGATGAAAAAAACAAGTTCAGTAACCTTTAGTTATGGATGATCTGGGTGTCTACAGAGAGATAACAATTAGTGAAAAAGTAAATAAAAATAAAAGTTCCTAAGATTTGAATGATTTTCAGATTTTATTCTGAATCAGAAAGAATTAAAGGTGAATATTCATACGTACTAAATAGCTAGATCTTTATATATATATATATATATAATTAATAGAATGAGATTTGAATCATTCAAATTCAGACCTCTGTTAAATCCATTTAATTTTTATATTTCAAAAAATTTTAATAGGTCATAATGAATTTGAATCACTCAAATATGTGATAACTCAAATCACAATTTCCCATATATAATTTTTTTTTTGTTCTTCTTTTTCTTTGGTTTAGATGAGAGCTTTATTTTTGAGTTTAACTAATATTCTTAGAGGGTGTAAATTTTTGTAAAAAAAATATTAGGTTATAATTGTCTGAGAGCTCATAAGATTTTTACTTTTTAGTATGAAAATTAACTCCAAGTTTATTAATTGTCTTACTTTACGATATTTATTTTATTCATATATCTTGAATGATTATAGATTTTTATTTGAGATCGTGAATAATGTCCAATAAAATTATATGTATAAAAAAGTAAATAACGTGACAAATTATCTTACAAGTTACAAGCTATAAAAAAATTTAGTTTTCTCATAAATTAGGTGAAGATATATTGTGTTTTGGGACTCATCTCCATCTTATTATACTTTATTTATTTCAATTATGCAAAGACTTTTTATAGTCTAAGAGATTTGTATCCCCAATAAAGTTAGTCATCTCTGGATTAACTTTGAATTCTTCAAAATCATAGAAAAATCAAAGGAATATCAAGAATACTGTTATATTCTTTTAGTGTTTGCACTTTCTTTTTTCAAAGTCACCACAAAAATTTATTTTTTAAACAAAAAATGATAATTATTTTTTATAATGACCCTAATTTTTTAAAATCAATACTAAAAGCATCCAATATCATTATGAATGATACATTATGTAGTAGGAGATTTGAGTTGAAAAGTAATTTTAATTTTTTTGTGATAATATTCGATGCTTTAAATATTGATCTTAGAAAATTAGATTGTAAATAAAAAATAAATTATTATTATTTTTGTTAAAAAATTAGTCGCTACTATTAATTAATGTTTATTGCTAAGGTAAAAATTAGTGAAAACCTTTAGTGACAATATTTTAAAATTTTGTGGCTACTATAATTGCTGCTAAAAATTCAATTTCTTAGTGAGTCTTTGTTGGAAATGCTTAGGTGGAGGGATTAGTCCCACACAGTTTGCCACATTACTAAAAAATTGAAATGTTAACTCTTTAGGAGTATGATCTCTTGGGATAACAATAGGGGTATTTTTTTTAATCTCAAAATGTAACAAAGGGTGTAAGTGGTCTATTTCGCATAATCAGAGACAATTTTGATCCTTTCTGTAAATAGAAAAAAATTATATATATTCAGATGTTGAAAAGTAAATCATCTTAATGATTCAATGTTCATATCTAAAGATAATGTCTTATTCATTCAAACATGCATTCAGATACATCATAAACTTCCAACATGTATGCATCACCTTTTTTGAAAAAACACCATGTTCGAGTGGTAGCTAAATAATGTGTTATCATAATGAATCAAATTTACAAGAGAATTCTTCAATTGCAATTGTTTTTGTGATTGAATCAGGAATTGTAACACTAAAAATAATTATGTTTAATTCCAAACAAATTAAGATATGCTAAAATCATCAAGACTAAGTAATAGAAAGACATCATCCTAACCTTAGTAGCTTAAAATAAAATCTCAATTCCTTATAAGTTTAAAATTATATGCACCATCAAAGAATATGATAAAATGGATGAAGCAACTCCTCCATTAAAGAGGGATTTCGAGTTTGAGTGCAAATATTGGTCTCCAATATGAATATAGAGAGCGAATGAAAAATTAAAAAAATATGTGCGCAATGAGTAAAATCACATTTAGCAAATAAAGAATGACACGAATGGACTTTATTTTAAAAAAAAATAAAATTATGACTTTCTTAAACAATTGTCTGTAAAATTGCTTTCATCAAATGTACATTTTTTATGTTTGAAATGGAAAAGGAAAAAATCAATAAATAAGCATACTTTGATTATAATTCTAGTTCAGTTTTTCTCGCAATACTAGTAGTTTGTTTCACCAAACTTCTGAAATTATTTTTTTGGGTTAGCGATCGAATTTTATTTCATTTCAAAGAAGTTGGGCTAATGAGGCCCAATGTCCAAACTGTCCACTTACAAGAGAAAATGAAAAGTCGGACAATACACCGACTTTATACAAAAAAATTGGAAACCCTATTAGTTTCCTCATTTTGAAACCTTTTGTTGTCCGCCAGCTTCTCATATCTCTCTGGCTTCCAACCGACAATTTATCTTCTTCCACTTCTGGGTCACGGATTTTCTTCGCATCCGTCTCGCTAGGCTTTCTATTTTCAGCTATCAAAGGTGAATCACTGCTTATCTTACTCGTGGGTCTTGTTATCTTCTGCTCTCTAACACATTCATGGTTGTTCAGCTGTCATCTCCGGAGAAAATCCTCATAATTGAAGAGTCTAAACCCCGTCTACATATCTGACCATGTGAGTGTTCAGAAACTCTTATTTTCTTGTGTGTCCTCCGAATCCTTTTCTGAACTGACTTCCTTAGCAGAAAGCCTAAGGGAGACAACGAGTAGATCGTAAGGGTTTTGAAATAGTCACCATGTTGATGCATGCCTGAATCTGACACCTGGTTATGACAGTTCCCCTTGTGCTGATTTTGCACTTTTTAGGAGTTTTTTAGCCTGGATAGCTAGGTTTTGCGCACAAGTTAACTTAGGCCTTCTGATAATGTAAAAAATCTGATATGTGCAAACTCATGGCCATATAATTAGCATGAAATAAATTGTCTTGCTCCTGGTCTTTCTTTATTCGCAATGATAAAAATGTATGCTTGTCCATGTTTATTATGTTTCTTGCCCTACTTGGTAGCTGACTAACTTATTTGAATATTTACACGGCCTATAATTGTATTAGCAATGAAGTCTGCTAGTTGATTAGCTTCTCTAAGTACATGGACCACCAGTACTTTCTTTCCTGCCATTAGTTTCATGATGTCTTCTACTTCCTCCACTATCTCCCAAGGGATAAATTATCTTATTTTGAAAGGTATTTTTCAAAAAAAATAATTTTGATGATAAATAGTCCAATAAATTTAAAAAGCATTTGTTGAACAACTATTATTATTTGGTCAAAGACTATCTTTTCACCCTCAGTAATAATTAATTTTAAAAGTAATAAATAATAATTGACATAGAAAACATACATGAATAATTCTCTTTAACTTGTTTAATTCTGCACCTCTTCAATTTCCGACTTTATGTCGCACACTATCAAACAGTTGAGGGCGATATCGGATTTTCATCTTTTACAGAGTTTAAAGATTCTCAAGCTTTAATAGGTATGTAATCATTGTTGAAATCTCCCTAATGCGCTCTTAATGCTTCCCCAATTTCATTCCCCTTGATGAAGAGGAAGAGGAGGGGTTGTCGAGTGGTGTTGATTATAGGAATGGCCCATTTTGTAAGCACAAACGTAACATGTTGGAGGCTAATGTTTGAGATATGTGTTTCTTTATCTTGTTTTGGTTGTATCATAGGTGGTGGAGCAAAAATTTTCATTAAGGGGTTCCAAAATTCAATGATTTGAACACATTAACTGGTCGAAGAACATCTATTCTATGAGTATAAAGAATAATTTAATCATATATAAATAGTATAATTTTTTGTCAAATGAGTTGTCACACCTCGAGTTTACACCATGGGCGTGGTCGGCATCCAGAACCATTTTTGGTCCCAAGTGAACCATTTGGCCTAACTACTTTACTTAGCGAAAGACTTAAATGATAAGTGAAAGGCTTAAATATAATGGGCTAAAGATACTGCAAATATCTGAATAATCAAAAAGTGGAAATATCTCAATAGTAGCACAAAATAAGAACTGAAACTCTTGTCATATAGTCTATGGAACCTCTAACTAGAATGATCTAAAATAATTATCGTGACAGGCCCATGGTAACTACAACTGAAAAGGAAAGCTAAAAGAAAATATAGATAAAGACTCCAAACCCTCTGACTAGTAAGAGGCCTCACCACAAAAGCTAAGTGGATAGTTGATTCTTAGCAGATCGTCTGCTAAAGAACTTTGTCACCTGCGTCTGCATCATAAAATGATACAGGTCCAAAGGACGTTAGTACATGGAATGTATGGTATGTAAAATAGTCAAAATCGGGAAATAGGAATGAGGTATTATACTCAAAGTAACTAAAACACACCTCAAAATAAGATAACATGAGTAATTAGTAGCATGCTATAACTAAAAACATATGCTGAATTTCTATATATGAAAACTAGTTTGCTTTAATTTGGGGAGTTTCTTCAACCGACAATCATCACTGTGAGTTTCGCGATGATACGTCTTGCCCGCGCTACCAGAGCTGTCTAATACTTTGCCAGGGTTAGGGACGAAAACTAGAGGGGTAAATCCATCCCAAAATCGGGCCATGTCAGTGGCAAGTGAGAAGTTGTACTCTTGGTACAATCCTATCTTACGTCGGCTACGTTGTTTATGAGTTCAAGTTATTATTACTCTCACTCATATCGGTGATTAATACTACTCCCAAAATTAATTTTTATACTGGTCATAACTTTAAGAGTAAGAGTTCTCAAATACCTTTATAATCTTTTGGGACTTAGCCCAACTTTAACTTTTCAAAAACTTTTCTCAACTTATCACTTCTCTTTGACTAAACTTGTATCGTTGCAAAGTGTCTCAAAACATAATTTTATTACTCAGCTATCTAGTAAATATAGAAGCTTTAAGTACTCCTTAAACTCAACTTAAAACTGTAAAAATAATAGCTTTCAGGTAATACCTAGGGTTCTTATAAATGCAACCTTAACCATGAAACTTTTAATTAATATCTTAACTTAGTAGTGGAATCACTAAGGATCATAACTTTTATCAAGAAAATTAAATGAACAGTACTTTAATGAAATTAACTAGTAATGGAGGAAATCTTAACCTCAATTTATAATTATGATCTTGGGAGAAACAGATAGTTAAAGATACTAGAATAGTAGTAGGATGACTTTTGGAGGGCGTTACATACTTGGGGAATTAGTTTCTTGAAGAGTTGAAGAAGGTTCATGAAAGCCCTAGCTTCTATCCCTTCGAAACTACATTCTAAATTTTTGGAGTGTTTGAATGTTAATGATATGAAGAGTTACACTCTAGGGGTTTAATTAGGTGAAAACTGACAAGTTTAGCATAAAGGGTGAGAAAAAAATGAAAATAACCCTCTTTAAAATTGCTGATCGGGTCAACTATGAGACCCTTTACAGCCCATAGAATCTTTTACGGCCCTGGACCCTTTCGTAAATTTTGGGCAAATTTCAGAGTCTCTGGATCACTTTTACGAGCCCTTTCTACGACCCGTATAATGATCGTAAAGTCTAGGGCCAAAAATGTAAAGTTTCAGGACTTTGCCACGAGTTAGCAGATGGCCAGTACTTTGTTCTACAACCATAAAGGGGTGTCGTTTTGCACCTCTGCTCTGGCAGTTTTAGTAAAACGATCATAACTTTTGACTCTAAATGAGGTGCAATCAATTGTGTTGAAAATAGGGCCGTCAGGCTAGGCCAGTTGGGTCGGCCTGGCCTAACCCGTGGTTTAGCAGGGCAGAGCTACGATTTTTGGAGCCCATTTAAAAAATGGGCTTTTTAGTCGGCCTGAATAAGCCTGCTAATTTGTTGGGCTTTTGTAATATGGGTTGGGCCAGCCTGTTGACTGAATTAAAAAATAATTAAAAAAATAGAGTATTAAAAATAATAAGAGTCTAAACTCAAAGTTCATTTAAAATTTTTAAATATTAAAACTTAGATACAAATTATGTTTTTATAATATGTGCTCCCTATGTCCATCTTTATTTGTCCCTTGTTGATTTGACACATGGATTAAAAAATAGTATATAATATGTGTAATTTTACTAAAGCATCTTTAGAATACAACAATTACAATGTCTTGAAAAATGTAACAAGAAAACTACTATAATTAATGAGGGTGTACTAAAAATTAAGCTTGAAATTATCTTTTGATTTCATAAAGTAAACAAGTGTTGTTGGACATTTCAAAATAGTATAGTGGACAAGGAAGGATGGATGGAGGGAGTAATCGTAATACTAATACTATATAATATTGTTTTGCTGTTGTTTATTTTAATATGTTCAAATTATAATTTAATTTAAAATTTTATTAAAAATATAAGAATAAAAATGTGGGGGCCAGACAAGGCCCGCGACCGACGTACAAATGAGTTGGACTAGCTATTTTCTACCATAAGAAAAAGGGGTCAGCCCGGCCTGGCCTTTCAAATTCCAAAGCATGTAGGGCTAGCTTGAATAGGATGTGTCGGCTTGTATTGACAACTCTAGTTGGAAAGATAATTCAAAGAACTTTCATTTGGTAGGCCATGGGACATCTAATTAGAGCTGTCAATACGGGTCGGTCCACCCCATCCGGGCTAGTCCTTACGGGCTTTGAAATTTGACAGGTAAGGCCGGATTGATCCCCCTGTTTTATGGGCTAGAAAATAGCTAGCTCAACCCATTTGCATGTGGGTCGTGGGCGTTGTTGGCCCCCACATTTTTATTCTTATATTTTTAAAATAAATTTTTAAAGTAAATTATAATTTAAACATATTAAAATAAATAGCAACAAGACAATATCACATAGTATTAGTGTTACTATTACTCCTTCTGTCCATCTTTACTTGTCCACTATACTATTTTGAGATGTTCAACAATATTTGTCCACTTCATGCAATCAAAAGATAATTTCAAATTTAATTTTTAGTTTACCCTTATCATTAATTATAATAGTTATTTTCTTGTTACATTTTCCAAGGCATTGCAATTGCTATATGATAAGCTCGTTTCGCGCTTATTTTGGGACTCATATTTAAAGCATTTTTGTTAAAAATAATTAAATAATTCAAGGCATATCAATTCTTTTATTCAAAAATATTTTCAACATCATGAATTATATAAACAAGGTCTGCGCAGAGGATAACACAAGAATTAGAGCAAAATTAAGCAAAAAGGAGTGCAGATAAGTCATGTCATGAAGCTCAGATAAAAATTAGAATCTGATGAAGAAGAAAATTGCTCAAAACAAAGAAAATCGTCAAAAAGGCAAAAAGAAAATCTCTCAAAAAGTGAAGAAAATCTTGAAAAGTGAAAAAGTCAACGAAGGACGACCGGCCTTCGCGGAAGGACGACCGGCCTTCGCGGATGGACGCCCGGCCTCCGTGTCTATATAGAGACAGTCACGGATCCTCTTTTTGGACCACATAGAACATTCCGTGTGTTGTTTTTTTGTTCTTTAAAAGATTTCTTGGGTTGTATTGAAGAGTTGATTTTGTGGACCGTTCGAGTTCACCTAGTGTAATATTTTGCTTACTATTGTAAGTTTTTGTGGTTATTTTATCTTATAATAGTTTTATTATCATGTCTAACTATTATGTTATTATATGTTCTAGTATAATTGCTATCATGTCTACATAATTCACTTAGGATTATGAATTGACGTAGGGTCGTAAATATGTAGGATAATATTATTATTTCAGTCGATTTAATTATTTATTTTATACTAGTTGCTTTCAATTGTAGAACGAATAAATTAATGAATATTTGTTAATTAATTATTGGAAGACTATAATTTGTATGTAATAATATAAATGATAGTTTTAGCGAACTACATTGATGCATGCTATTAAACCTAGTGATAGGATTAATTCAGTAAATCAATCTTGATCGGATGATTACTAGTTTAAAAAAATTAATTAATTAAATAGATCGGGTAGTAAGATTATTCTGAAATTATTTACGACTCGAGTTCAATTCGTAATTCTTATTTTAATAATTATTGTAATATTTGTTCAAAATATCCAATTCATATTCGAATTTTGGGGACTTCCGATACCAATTAGTAAACTTTGCCTAGCTGGTTTTAATAGAATGTTTCCCTTGAGCCAATCCTTGAAAATATGACACGGGAATAAATCGATTCCTCCCGGGATAAATTGACTACCGCAAAATGAATTCGTCAAATGGCGTCGTTGTCAGGGATTGGCACAGAAAAATTCTATTAAAATTTTTAGTTAGCCTAGAAAAAAATTGGTTAGGTCGATTTCCTAGCATTTATTATTTGTTTTAATTCTTTTTGTAATTACTATGTGCTTACTCGCTCCAAAAGCACGAGTACTTCTTCTCAACAATCTAGAAATTTGAAAATCCCTTATACTTTGAAGATCTCTTAGCTCCTATTAGTCCTAAGAATTCACCTAAGGAGGATTCTGAGAAAGGTGAGGAAGAAATTAAACTTCAGAGAAGAAGAAATAGAACAACCTGTTCGTAGGGTACCAATGGTTGATAGGCAGCGTAGGACAATACTCCAAGCTATGGGTCCGACATAATACAGAAGAGGACCCTATAGGGCTCCCCAATATTGATGCCCATACGTTTGAGATCAAACCTGTCATGATTCAGATGGTCTCGAAAATCAATTTGGGGGACAGAAGAATGAAGATCATCGGACTCACATGCTTTGGTTTTCACGAACCTGCCAAACATTTAGGGCAAATAGAGTGTCTTCGGATCGTATTAAGTTATCGTTATTTCCTTTTTCAGTAAGTGAAAGGCGGCACAGTGGCTTAATACGTTCCCAAATGGGCATTGTACTACTTGGGATGATCTTCATCAAGCCTTTATGCATGAATATTTTCCACTTTCTGCCTTTGCCAAGATCAAAAATTCAATTCAAAATTTCTAGCAAAGTTCCGTCAGAATCCTTGAGCGAGGCTTGGGAAAGATTCAAGGATATGAAAATCAAATGTCCTTCTGCACTCATAGACCCTGCTAGTATAATGTTCCATTTCTACCAAGGACTTTTGGTGCAATCAAAGAAAGAACTAGACCTTTCTTCAAAGGTCGGTTCTTTTCTTGACATGACATTAAAAGAAGTGAGGAATTAGTTGAGAAGCTCACTTGCAATGCAAGATATTAGTCTGATAAACGAGCTATGACAACTAAAGCTGGTCTATATGAGGTAGACCAATTGACATCTTTCAAAGCAAATATGGAAAGCTTGGTGAAAAGAACTATTCAAGAACAACTTATACTTGTCAACCATCGTCCCAATAGTAACCATCAAACGAACTAGTGGCTCAAGCTGAAAAATATCATCAAGGCGGTTCAAGTTCTCAACAATTTGAGCTTGTTCTGTCATGTGAATCATGTTTTGGAAATCATTTAACTTCTCGTTGCCCGTATTTTGAGGAACCAATTTCTCCTGCCCCAAGAGAAGTAAATTTGGCACAATATGCAAAAAAAGGTTGGGACCATGGGCAACCAATAATCAGCAAGGCCACTGGCGTAGTGATCCTCCAAGAAATAACTTTCAACACAATAATGATTTCAAACAAGGAAGATGGAATTATCAGGGAGAATGGAATAATCAGCGGGGGCCAAATTTTAACGCAGGGGAAATAACCAAGTTTATGTTCCCCCAAATCAAAGGCAAATAGAAGACCCCACTGCTGAACTGAAAAGAATGATGGAAGAAAGGGATCGAAAAAATGATCTAAGAATTCAGAGATTGGAGGAAGCCTTGGAATGAAGTTAGAAAACTAATGAACAGTTTCTTCGAAAAATGATGGAACAATTGTTGATTCGTCAACCGAGAACTCTGCCTGCCAAAACTGAACCTAATCCTCGTGAAACACTTAAGTGCCATTACATTGAAGAGTGGGGAAAAGGGTTCAAGGCCTAGAGCAGAGTATGAAACTAACCCTAGAGACAGGTAGGGTTGAGCCGGTTGCGAAAGGAGAAGAGGAAAGGAAAGAAGAGAAAAAGGAGAAGGAATCATTCTCGGGCCAACAATCCGGTAGAAATCCCGTCAAGGAGAAAGTAACCATTCCTTTTTCTTCGAGGGTGAAGAAAAATGATAATGCAAAGGCCTTCCAAAAATTTCTAGAAATCATGGGCCAAGGGGAAGTTAAATTACCTTTCATGGATGTTTCGACAGAAATTCAAAATATGCTAAGTTCCTTAAAGATTTGGTTACTCATAAGAGGGATTGGGAGGACGTTCCAGTTGTTAATTTAGATGTAAACAGTTCCGCATTTATGCTCCAGCAATTGCCTGAAAAATGCCAAGATCCAGGGAGGTTCACTATTCCCTATTCTATTGACGACATTCACTTCAAGCAAGCATTGGCAGATTTGGGTGCAAGCATTAATTTAATGTCAACATCGATTGTGGAGCGATTAGGAATTGTGAAGTTAAAACCAACCCGGATGTGTATTCAATTAGCAGATAGTTCTATTCGATATTCTCGGGGCATAATTGAAGATATACACGTGAAAGTTGACAAATTCACATTTTCTGTAGACTTCGTAATCCTGGACATGAAGGAAGATACAGAAATGCCCCTAATTTTAGGGCAATCATTTCTAGCAACTGCTAGGACATTGATTAATGTTCATGATGGTGAAATGACATTTAAGGTTGGAGAGAATGAATGCACCTTCAAGCTCACTAATATAATGGGTAAGTCTCCAGACCCCACAGAATTTTGTCATTCGATAAAGATCATATGAGACAAAGGGTCTGTTAAGACACTTTTGGGGCTGGATACAATTTTGAGGGCAGAAGGAGATAAATGTGAGGAAGTTTTAGAGAAAGAGTTGAAAATACTAAGCCTGAGGAATCAGATTCTTTAGAATTGAAGCCATTTCCTAACCATCTTTAGTATGCATTTTTGGATGAAAAGGGGCAAATGCCCTGTTGTAATTGTATCAGATTTGACTATGGAACAGAAAAGCAAACTATTGTCAGTTCTTGGGCGACATAAACAAGCATTGCTTGGAAATTAGAGGATAGTCAAGGAATAAGACCAACTTTCTGTACCCATAAAATCACAATCAAAGAAGGGTTCAAGCCTATTGTTCAGGCACAGCGGAGATTAAATCCAAGGTTGATGGAAGTAGCAAAAGGAGGTGATTCGATTGTTAGACGCGGGTATCTTCTATCCAATATCTGACAGTCAATGGGTATCTCCTATTCATGTTGTCCCAAAGAAAGGAGGGATGACTGTGGTGAAAAATGAGAAGGGAGAACTTGTGCCTAGTTGCATGGTGACGGGGTGGAGAATGCTAATAGATTATCGAAAGTTGAATAATGCTACCCGGAAGGATCATTTTCCACTTCCCTTCATTGATCAATTGATTGAGATATTGGCGGGGCATGCTTACTACTGTTTTCTCAATGGTATGATCGGATATTTTCAAATCCATGTTAACCTTGAGGATCAGGAAAAGACCACTTTTACATGTCCATTTGGAACATTTGCCTTTCGGCGGATGTCATTTGGGTTGTGTAATGCCCCCGCCACATTCATGAGATACATGATAGTTATATTTGAGAAATTTATTGGGGATTTCATAGAGGTCTTTATGGATGACTTCTCTATTATGGGAGAGTCATTTGAAGAATGTCTCACTAATTTGAAAAAAGTGCTAGAGCGGTGTGAGGAGACTCACCTAGCATTAAGTTGGGCAAAATGCCATTTTTTGGTCAAAGAGGGAATTGTGTTAAGGCATAAAGTTTCCAAAAAAGGTGTCGATGTGGATAAAGCTAAGATTGAGGCAATTGAAAGACTTCCCCCACCAACTTCTGTAAAAGCTATCCAAAGCTTTTTGGGCCACACTGGTTTTTATCGGAGGTTTATAAGGGATTTCTCGAAAATTGCCAAACCTTTGACACGTCTCTTAGAAAAAAGGACAGAGTTCAACTTTAACAAAGAATGCATGGAATCTTTCAACACTTTGAAGAAGAAGTTGATTACTGCACCAGTTTTGGTGGCTCCTGATTGGTCGAAACATTATGAAATCATGTAGATGCTAGTGATTTTGTAGTAGGGGCAATATTGGGACAAAAAGAAGGAAAATATTTTCATCCAATCTACTATGCTAATAAGACATTATTAGGACCACAATTGAATTACACGACCACAGAGAAGGAATTTCTAGCAATTGTTTATGCCTTGGAAAAATTTAGGCCTTATATATTTTTATCGGAAGTAATTGTCTACACTGATCATTCGGCATTAAGATATTTACTTCAGAAAAATGATGCAAAGCCTAGATTATTGCACTGGTTTTACTTTTGCAAGAATTTAACCTTCAAATAAGAGATCGGAGAGGTGCAGCCAACCAAGCAGCTGACCACCTCTCCCGACTGGAACCAGAGGTTGCTAAACAGGGAGATGCAAGATGGACGAAGAATTCCCTTTTGAGAAGGTTGTACAGGTTCAAGAGAAGACGCCTTGGTATGCTGATATCGCTAACTTTCTCGCCGGCAGACTACTATGATGTCTTCCCATCTCAGAAAGAAACTCAAAAGGGAAGCTGTCCATTATTTTTGGGACGACCATTACTTGTTCTGAGTTTGTGCAGATCAGGTGGTTAGAAGACGTGTTAATGATGAGGAAGGATGGAAAATCCTGGAACACTGTCATGCTGGGCCAACTGGAAGCCATTTTTCAAGCAGCAGGACTACTAAAAAGGTATTGGACTGTGGATTTTATTGGTTGACCATTTTTCGAGACGTCCACACAATTGCGTCCAAATGTGTGGCATGCCAGCAAACGAGAAATATTACCAAACGTGATGAAATGCCACTGCATTATACACTTCCTTGTGAAGTATTTGATGTTTGGGGTATTGACTTCGTAGGTCCCTTTCCCAGTTCACATGGTAATAAGTATATTTTGGTGGCAATTGACTATGTCTCGAAATAGGTCGAAGCACAAGCATGTCTGAAAAATGACAGTAGTTCAATAGTGCGATTTTTGAATAAGTTGTTTGTGTGGAGTACCTCGGGTGCTTATAAGTGATTAAGGGACACATTTCCGGAATGACCCATTGGCTAGAACTTTAGAGAGATATGGCATTCATCACAATGGAGTGTTGCCTACCACTCTCAAATGCAAGGCCAAGTGGAAAATGCTAACCAAGATATTAAGGTCATTTTGAATAAAACAGTTGCTAAAACACGAAAGGATTGGAGTCTGAAGCTGGATGACGCATTGTGGGCCTCTCGTATAGGATTCAAAACCCCTATAGGATCTACTCCTTTCGATCTCATTTACGGGAAGTCTTACCATTTACTCGTCGAGATTGAACACAAGGCATTATGGGCATTACAAAAAGTATGACTAGATTTGGAAAGTGCTGGAAAGGAGAGATTCTATCAACTCAGCGATTTGGATGAATGAAGGACGTTAGCCTTTCATAATAATCACCTGTACAAGGAGCGCATGAAGAAATATCATAACACACATATCAAGAAATCCAAGGAGTTCAAAGAGGGAGACCTAGTGCTCTTATACAATTCTTGGTTGAGATTATTTCCGGGGAAACTGAAAACAAGATGGTCTGGTCCATTTGAAGTAATAAAGATTTATCCATTTTGGACCGTTGAATTCCAAGGAAAAGGTGAGAAGTTTAAGGTTAATGGTCATAGATTGAAAAAGTTTAAAGGAGGGAGTGCCCCAGGAAAGATCTTCAATGTACCTCCAAGATTGGGAGGTTTTGAAATGAAACCTTATGGCATCAAGCTAATAACATTAAAGAAGCGCTGAAAGGGAGGCAATCCGTTAATATGATGTAATAAGGAGTTAATAATAAGTAGTCTTACTTGATTTGGGAAGTAGTGTTGTAAAAGGAAAATAGAGTGTGGCTCATCGACGATCCGGGTTCCCTAGAAACCCAACCCACTACACATATTTAGGTTGACAGATTCCTTTTAGTGGGGATGAGGCTCGTAAGCGATTTAGAAAGTGTGGATATCAGAGAGAGGTGACCCCTCCTATGGTTCTTCATGTTGAGGCCTTAGAGTTATACATACTGTGGGAAAGCATTCATGCTCTGCTAGCCGATTCTAGCAGGAGGAGATTATTACTTTTCAAGGGTCCCACGAGTCCAGGATTGACGATTGAGTTTCTGTGCTCGCTTTGGTTTTGGAACGACCAGCGTCTAGAGCTGAAGACGAGTCTCATTGGGCCCGACACTCGCATGGTTTTTACATTCAGAGGGGTGCACACTATGTCGGTGAGGGACTTGGTTATCACATTGGTCTATATCCGGAGGCCTATACACGATCTGTAGCCTTTGATCAGCTTGTCAGAAAGTTGGATACTTCTTTTGATTATGATAGATTTTGACGCACCCACTCCACTGATAGTCGATGCTTTAGGTATAAGGAGTCCACATCCTTATATTGGCGAGAGCCGGGTTGGAGGGTCCTTTGCTATGTTCTAAGTATGTCTTACTTTGGACGCCCTCAGGGGCCGAATCGAGTAAGCAAGGATGATATCTTCTTCTTCTGGAGTTTGGTGGAGCATAGGGAGGTAAATCTAGCCATTTTTGTCGCACGCTTCTTCGCCTCCCAAGGGTCGAAGAACAGACTCACCATCCAGGCCGATCCACTAGTGACGTTGTTAGCCCAGTCTCTCATACCAGCGTATCTGATTGTTGACATGCAGTCTCTGAATGATAGTAGGGTTCGCCTCACGTCGACGAACCTTCAAAATATGCATTTCGTTTGCCCGGTACCCAAGTCTGAGTCAGAGACGGAGGAGGAGATGCGTGATCATCCAACACTCGAGCAGCCACACCTAGAGTCGCCTCGGCCTCATCTAAGTCACATGCATATCACCCTTTTTCTGAGGCTTCATCATCTTCAGTCCGAGCTCCACACCGTGCAGCTACATCACAGAACGTGATGGCAGGGATTGATCATCTCATATCATTAAAGGCAGCACAGGATGCTCGATGGGCACAGTGGACTGCTGCGTAGGATGCTCGTTGGTAGGCTTGGACCACAGCATAGGAAGAGCCCAGACAGCACAGGATGTCAGGTTTGACCAAATGTACTCACAGGTGGAGGGGATGTACTTTGCTCAGTTCCCGGAGAAACGTCCACCCAGCAGCCGTTCTGACTCCCCTACCTAGTATGATTTTTCCTTCTTTTGCACTATTGATGTTTTGTTATTTGAGACAGATTTTTCTGGACAAACTTTGTGGATATTTATTGGGGAAGTCTCTGAGCTTCATACCCTTTTCCCTATTTGGTCATATGATGTTATATGCCTTGCTTTTTATTTTATCATTCGTAGATTTTTATTGCATATGATTATCTCCAAGTGTGAGGATACATTAGTATTTGCATATGAGTGATTTACTCAGAAACTTTAATTTTCCAAACACTTTAATCCACAAGGGCATGTGTGAGGAGGATAAAGTTTCTGATAAAAACACTCATTAGGAGTATTCTAAGTTATACTAATTAGAACTAGCCATATAAGCATAGTCATCACCTTTATTTTTTAAAAAAATTCATACCTCTTAAAAAAAAATTAGTTTGTAACTTTCTTATGCTAAATCATATATATTCACATTTTTTTGGTAATTTCGGCCTGAATTGAAAGTTGGGGAACAAAGTAAAATCAACTCTTAATTTTCAAGAGAGAGAGAGAGAGAGAAAGAGAGAGAGAGAGAGGGGTTAATTAATTTTTAACACTTTGTTGGAATATTTTTTATAATGCTCCTCTATTTTCAAGAGAGAGAGAGAGAGATTAATTAATTTTTAACACTTTGTTGGAATTTTTTTTAATAATGCTCCTCTATTTTCAAAATATGAGCGTTTGTTGTTCAGGAAAAAGATGTTTTCAAAACAATAGGGGTTTTGAATCAAATCAGATAAAAGAAACATACCTTGTCCAGAGTTAGAATTAAATAATAAGTGAAAAAGCATTTGGTTCTATGTCATTTGATGAAACTTAGTACTTGTTGAAAAAAAAAGAAGAAGCATGAATTGTCTAACCAAAAAGCAATTGGTTCTATGTCATTTGATGAGGTCAGACAATTTTTGAAAAAGTACAGTATTTTAAGTGTCAATAGGGCAAGGATGTGTTAACAAATAACCCCTACATTTTAAAATTTTCTTTTCTTAAACAACTTTTCAACTAAGTCATTAAATTTTATTTGACTTCACTACTTTGAAAATTGAAAGAGTTGATTGTTAATTTTCCTCCTCTAAATTGTGTAAAATGGTTGGTGGTTAAAATTTGTGCAAACATTTGGGTCTAGCAGAACTAAGTTTCATATTCTTTTTTCAAGAAAAATAAGAGGTAGTAATTTTAAATGTCAAGGTTGATTGTTAAATTCATGTATCTACTCTTTTAAATGTATAGTTCAAGATACTCTCTCTGTAAATCTTTTGTTATCCTAATCTTTGTAAATAAACAGTTTGTTGCTTGAGGGTAAGCAATGCTTAAGTGTGAGGAATTTGAGAAGCTCGTTTTGTGCTTATTTTGGAACTCATATTTAAAGCGTTTTTGTTAAAGATAATTAAATAATTCAAGGCATATCAATTCTTTTGTTCAAAAATATTTTCAAAATCATGAATTGTATAAACAAGGTCTGCACAGAGGATAATACAGGAACTAAAGCAAAATGAAGTCAAAATGAAGCAAAAAGGAGTGTCGGTAAATCATATCATGAAGCTCGAATAAAAATTAGAATCCGATGAAGAAGAAAATTGCTCAAAAAGAAGAAAATCATCAAAAAGGCAAAAAGAAAATCTCTCAAAAAGTGAAGAAAATCTTGAAAAGCGAAAAAGTCAATAAAGGACGACCTGCCTTCGCTGAAGGACGCTCGTCCTTCGCGAAAGGATGCCCGTCCTTCGTGCCTATATATAAGTAGCCGCGGTTCCTCTTTTTGGAGCACATTGAAAATTTTGAGTTTTTTTTTTTTGTTCTTTAAAAGATTTATTGGGTTGTATTTGATGAAATCCAGCTAATCACTGGTAATGAGGAGGAAGCAGTGGAAGAAGAAGCAGTGAAGAAGAAGCTCAGAGAAAGGGAGAGCTCTTTTCATTTCAACTAAAGTGGGGAGAGAGAGCTTTTACAATGACTTCTCCGGCTATTTATACAAAAAGAGTTATAAACTTGATTAACTTCCTTGACTAACTTCTAACTACATAACCAACTAATAATATCATTTAACAAACTAACTACCTACTAACTACTCTACTATTCTCAATGCCCCCCTTCAAGCTAGGTAGTGTAAACAAGTTCAACACTCCTAGCTTGCATAAGAGGTATGTGTGTTGTGATTTACTTAGAGCTTTAGTGAACAGATCTGCCTCTTGGTCCTTGGAAACCACATGAGATGTTCTGACTGTCCTATCATGGATCTTCTCTCTTATGAAATGCAAGTCTATTTCAATATGCTTAGTTTTTTCATGGAATATGAGATTCGCAGCAATTTGAATTGCAGCCCTACTGTCATTGAGTAGCTCCACTGGAATCTCAATGTCAATCTTCAACTCTTTGCAGATTCCTACTAGCCAAAGAACCTCTGAAACAGCTGCAGCCATGCTCCTATATTCTTCCTCTGCTGAGCTCCTAGAAACTGTGCTTTGTTTCTTTGACTTCCAGGAAATTAAGGAATTGCCAGCTTCACCACATAACCTGTGATTGACCTCCTTGAGTTGGGGCATCCTGCCCAGTCTGCATCACAGAATGCAGTCAGTTGTGTTTCCTTTTCTGAGCTCAATAGGATCCCAAGACCTGGTTCATTCTTAATATATCTTACTACCCTGTGTGCTGCCTCCATATGAGATTTTTTTGGTTTCTGCATGAACTGACTCAACAAGTGGACAAATGTTATGTCTGGTCTGGTCATGGACAAATACAACAGCTTCCCAATCAACCTCTGATATAGTCCAAGGTCATCTAGCTCAGCATCTTTCCCCAAATCACCCACATGTCTATCATATTCCACTGTGGTCAGCTTCTGATTACACTCCATTGGAGTGCTTACTGGTTTAGAGCTTGACAGTCCCAACTCACTGATTAATTCAAGTGTAAACTTTCTTTAGTTCATGAGAATTCCTTCCTTTGATCTTGCTATCTCAATTCCAAGAAAGTACTTCATCTCACCCAAGTCCTTGATCTTAAACTTCTCCTGTAAGGCTGCCTTGGCTTCCTGGATCAATGTATGCTCATTGCCTGTGATTAGCATATCATCAACATAGACTAGGATGATCACTATGTTGTCTTCCCTCTTTCTTGTGAACAAGGAGTAATTAAAATGACTGTGTGTGAACCCTGAGATGGTCAGAACCTCAACAAGCTTCAAGTTCCATTGTCTTGATGCTTGCTTGAGTCCATATAAGGATTTGTACAGTCTACATATGTCACGCCCCAAGTCCCGTCAGGGCGGACCGGCACCCATTGCCGATAAGGCTCGGGAGAACCAACCTGTAACTACGCTCTTTCTATAATTATTATAAGGGATTTTCACATTTAATATACTTTAAAATAGATAGACAGTGATAACAGGCCAAAAGAAAATGCATATGACTAGGCCGTTGGGGC
>JAABOM020098661.1:0-26926 GCA_011800125.2 Solanum clarkiae | reverse complement strand
CTCTGCCGAAATTTCGGCAGAATTTGGTGAACTAACTTTGGAACCTTTGTGGTTTAAGATTAGCTCAAGTGCCCTATTGGCACGAGTCACGGCCCCGGGGTGGGGTCGTGACAATTTGAGACCATCTCAACCAAGATCTCTAGAAGAGCAGGAACTGGGATATGAATGACTGGAGAAGGAAACTTCCACCAACGGACTCTTGTTCTGAATCCAAAAATCACAAGTTCGATTTCTTTCAATGGACAGACTATTTCTTGAAAAATATTGGATAGACATTACTAGGGGTTTTCCCAGTAAGGACTAACAATGTAGCAAAAGGGTATTTATAGGAGAAGAAGATAGATATAATTGGAATTTTGGATATTAATTCAAAACTCAAATCCAAACGTTAAGAAAGACGTTGGGTTGGCGTATGTAGGGCTGTTGGCCGTAGCTTTCGATGCTGTGCATGCTTGTTGAAGTCGTTCTTTTTGCCTGATTGTTGATGTAAGGGAAAACATGTATATATGGCTGGTTTAGGGTAAGATTTGGGCCAGATTTGGGTGGTTTTTTGGGGTGCAATTTGGTTCAAAAACCAATTTGGTCTGAAAAATAAGGATTAGAAAGGGGTTGAACTCTATTTTCAGATTTGGCCATTTAAATTATGGTCAAAGACAAAAAGGGGTAGTCAAATTGGACTAGTGATTAATTCGGTCACAAGATGAATTCACATAAATTGATTAAAAAGCTTCTTAAAAATTAAAAAGTGAAATAACTAACTCAAAAAAAATAATTTATAATTATACTAGGATAAAGATATAAACATAATAAAAATCTTTTGGTATAATTTTTGAATAATTGTGAAGAGTAACAATTAAAATACTTAATTATATGATTCATTAAAAATATGTAATAATACATTAATAATTAAAAGATTAACAGCAAAATAACTTAAAACATTTTTTTAATTTTCTAAAGATATTATTTCAAATTTTTAAAAAATTGAAGAAGCTCGATAATTAATTTATATTGTGGAAGGTCAAAATTGGGTGTCAACAAATAGCTCAATTAATCAGTTCAACAAATAATTAAAGTTATGATTGCCATCAACTTACGAAAATATATGTAGAATAATAGTAGTTTTTGAGATGATATTCAAGAATTCGTATAAGACCCATCACCTATCAACTATCAACCTAATTCAATCATGGGGTATGTGGGAGAACAATCTCATGTTCTGGGTAGCCTTTACATACCTGGGATGAAGAATTTCTAAGTCTCTTCAAGGAAATTTGAACTCAAACTTTGAAACCCTCAAGCTATCTTTTCTTCTTCTCTCAGAATCTACACTTAGTAAAGGAGTTTTGAAACCCTTCATTCGAATAAAATAGTTAAAAATATGTTTTAAGGCTTAGAATTGGGTGAAGAATGACCAAAAAGCCCTTCCCGAATTAAAAGAAAAAGTTTAAAAATCTATACAGTGGTCCGTGACGCGCCAGGGGCGCGGACCAGTGTATTTCACGAATTTTTGAAAATTTTAATTTCCGTCGAAATTTAAAAAAACATTTAAGTGTGTCTCTGCGCCCCCTCCGCGTCACACTAGGGGCGCGGATCAACACTATTTTTCTGTTAGTTAGCAAAAATTATTTTTCGACCCGGTTGCTCTAAAATTGAGTCGAGACCATTTTCCCACTCGATTTTTCGAATTGATCACAAATCCGATCTCGGATTCCTCATCGGAGCTTTGGAAGACGGTTATAAGCACGATTAAGTTTTAGGGGCGTTTTGATAATTTTATGGGGTGTTACAATGTAATAGTGTCAAGTCTTGCCCATAATGCATAATTTGTAAAGTTTTTATCTAACTATTGTCTCTAAGCAGAAGGCGGATCTAGGATTTAAATGTTACGGGTGTCATATCTCTTTTAAAATAGACATATTGATAAATTGATCAAATATTTAACCTTTTTGACCTTGTAAATTGCAACTTGAGACTTTGATCAGCTATTCATCTTTTTAGTTTATAAAGAAAATAAATCGAAAATTAAAATAAAATATGACAACTTGGAGCAAAGAAAAAAACTTGGAACAATGTTCTTTATAGTTGCACTCGATGAATTTTCATACTCTAAATACCCTTAATGATGAAGTAATTATTTCTATTTATCAATATTTCATGCTCTATGTAACAGACCAAATATAAAGTGGCCTGAAATTTTTTACATCCATAATTTTATTTAAATTTACATGAGATGGTTATTTACATGTATTAATACTCCATGCTCTATATGACATATTCTAAATACGTTCAATTAAGTCTCATGTTAAAATATTGGCTCACAACAATAAAAAATTAAAAAGATCCATGAAATCATATGAGATTTCAGTGTAGTTTTCATGTCATCCTTTAAAACATACATTTTTATTTTGTAAAGTTGAATTCTTGATAAAATTTAAATTATCATAATCTAAATTATTTGTCTTTTTACCTGCATCTAAATAATTTAGATAATAGAAGAAAGAGTAAGTGTGATTTGGCGTCAAGCCTCCACAATTTTGACAAAAAATGAAGAAAATTTTGAAGAAGAAGGTCTAAATCAAACTTTAGTCATTAGTGTGAATATAAATAATTCCACTAAGGATAAAAGGAGAATTATAAATTAAAGGTTTTCTAGTTATAGAAAAGTAATATTTTTCAGGGTAGTCTAAAACACAAAGTTTGTACTATAAATTAATATGAAAAATGTAATATTTTATGCTTGAAATAATTATAATAGTTAATGAAAAAAATCGACAAAATTCAATTGTTTAACCCCATAGTAATATATAACACAACCTATTAAAATACAAAAGCATCATCAAGCACCCATCGCCTAGCAGATAAAATTATCTGTAATCCTATTGACGGTCGCGAGTTCAAATCTCTGTAAAAAAAAATTTTTCTTGCATAAGGGAAAAATGCTTGGGCTTAAAATGTGCCCCTATGTAGAGTCAAACTCGTGTCCTTCAGGATAAAAATATGACCTTTCACCAGTGGCACTATATTCATACTTAGTGTTCTGGGTGGCACGTTTAATATTTATAAGTTTTCTTATACACAACATATGTATATATAAATAAAATTTCTACCGAGGTCATCGGGTACCGTGGCACCCCCAAAGATATATATCTGCCTCTGCCTCTAAGATAAGAGTTATAGAGTATCCGATAAGTCAATATACCAAAAAGTTGTGTCAACTCTTGCACATGGGACATAACATATTTTTAAAAGTTTTTATGCCAAATATTGCCTCTAAAATAAGAGTTATAGAGTATCTCGTGAAATTTCAAATCATGTATATTTAAAATAATAAAAATTCAAAAAATATTTATCATGAATCTTGGCACTTGAATTTAGAAATCATTTTATTTGTATAAAAACAAATATGTTCTTATAGTTCCATAATTAAAAAAGGATAGAAAAATAAACATAAGAAAAAGATAGAGAGAAAGGAAAAAAAAACACAAGAGAAAAACAAAGAAATGAGGAAAAGAAACACAATAAATTTAGTTGCATCAATAGGGTCTACTTATAAAAAAATTAATAAAAAATAAATAGATAAAGATAAGAACAAAGGCCAGAGTTTAAATTTTTATTATTTATTTAATTGTTGCCCATAAGACATATGTTAGATTCTTAAAGGCTTGAGCTATGTGTCGCCTCAAACGTAAAAATTGTAGGGTATATTATAAATTTAATACAATAAATTAGTCTGAATCTTTTCCCACAAGGCAGGTCTGCGAAGGTGAAATAATGGGTCCTTATAGTTAGGGGTAATTTTGTCCAAAAATATATTCTTAAAGGAATGGAGGGTATTTTGCAAAGCCACCCTTATTGAGGGCCTTTTATTAAGTCCACCCCCTTTGGCCTTCTCTCGAAATACGTGAAGCCTTGATAACATTGTAAAAAATTTACTTGTGAGTCATCAAAATCATTCATGCGCAAATAGAGAAAATTTTGAATATTGTAATTTTACATCAAACATATGTCAAATATACTAAATTATCCTTTAATTTTGTGTTTTGTACATGTTATGTGAAAATTAAAATTAAGAAATAACTAAAAATGAATTATAATTTTTTTAAAAAAAGGACTAAAAAATAATAGGACAAAAAAGTTAAAACAAATTGTCACGCCCCGAGAGGGCACCCTAGACGTGGCCGACACTCAAAGACTATCGCTAATCCCGAGCGAACCACTTGGCTCATCATCACATCTACTCAACAACAGAAAAATACTCATGCAAAAATATTTAAAGAAAAGACAGAGATATATAAATAGTTTCTCAAAATAATTCAAGTCTGAATATGACATATTCAATAATACTCCACTCTAAGTCTATGAAGCCTCTACTCTAAGCGTCTAGAAGGTACCATGACAGGTCATGGCTACCATAAACTCAAAGAACTAACTCAACATGTACAGAAGAAAGTAAAGGGTATCCTTTGAATGCAGGGGAGCACTCACCATTTTCTAGAACTAGGGATGTTAAACCTCAACGGGTGTGTCTGCTGAATTTCTCTAACTGCTGAATCTGCATCATGAAATGATGTAGTGCCAAATGGAGTCAATACGTGGAAGCATGCCATGTAAAATAGCTCAAGAAATAAGTAAGTCTCAGACTCAATCATAGAACTCAAGACTCAACTATTATCATCTCATAACTCAACTCGATTAAAAGGATGCAAGTTAAGTTTTTGAAATGATGCTTTAGAAAATGGACTCATTGTTTAGTTTTTATGCAACTCAATTCATAAACATGATATTCTCAACTCGAATGTTGCTTGGAAGTTTCTCTAACCGACATAACTCTCCACCCTACCATTAGTTTGGTGATGTACAAAAAAAAGACATTATTGCCACATCCATCCAAAACTTGCCAAGGAATAGGACGTCAGCCTCTAACTCTCTCTCTCTATCCCTTTCTCTCTTTATTTCTCTCTCTCTCTCTCTCTCTCTCACTCAGATCCTAGGAGAGTGTTCTTCAAATGGGAACATGGGCCACTAGAATTATCCTGTTCGATTATCCTACGCTAGCAACATAGTTCTGGAGTGACTATTCTCACCCAACACGATGCTCAATACTCATTCCAAGACTAAAACATGTTCATCAACTCAATAACAACTTTCTCAATTAACTCCATAACTCAAAATGGAAACTCAAGTCAATGCAACTCAAGACTCAATTCACACCATACAAGACTTTTACGAATTACGGTCACATGATATTAGATCATCCATGCTCAACATATAAGACATAACAGTCATTCATCACATGCATATATTATACAGGAAAGCATACGTCTCAGGTTCAACTTACTTGGTTTTGGAAGGTTAGATTCGGAATTCCAATCTAATGAATAAGAAAGAAAATACTAAACTTAGAGCTAGGTCATCAAGCACTCAGCTAACATTTATATATCATGATAATAGTGATGAAGCTCATAAATTCACTCAAATATATTCATGAAACTCCAATACATAAAAGAACTTAAGACTCAAGAATCATAGGTTTTAAAGTATACAATTAATACATCTAGTCTCGACTCAAAATTGATGAAGGGTCGTGTTGATGAGCATTATCCAACACTTTAGGTAGTTTTACATATCTAAGATGAAGAATAACTCAAGTTTCTTCAAGGAATTGACCCCAAATCTTGAAAATCTCAAGCTTTCTCTTCTTTCTCTCTCAAGAGTTCTCACTTTGAATGCTAAGAAAGATGGGTTTTGAAACCCTTAATCTTAAGAAAACGACCTTTATATACGTTTATTAAACTTGGAATATGTTGGAAATGTCCAAAATACCTTTCTTAAAATTAAAAGAAAAATTATCATGAAAATTACACAGGTCCGCGACGTGCCTCGGGCCAGACAAGTGTTTTTTCCTCCAAAAATCTCCGAATGAGTTTTTCAATTCCCGTCGAAGTCGCACCTGGGGCACACATCAACACTGTTTTTGATTAATTATGGAAAATTATCTTTTGATTCGGTCGCTCTAAAATCAAATCGATACCATTTTCCCACTCAATTTTTTGTGTTGATCATAAATTCGGCCTTGGATTTACCATCGGAACTTAAGAAGATGTGTTATGCACGCAATTCAGTTCTAGGGATATTTTCATAATTTTGTCGGGCATTAGATTATCTCCCCCTTGGGATCATTCATCCTTGAATGATGAGTAGAGGTGGAAATAAGGTACGAGTAGACTCAAGACGCATCTCAATACTTAGTCGACAACCTTTATAAACTCTACTCAAACTCTTGAATAGACTATTCCGCAACTTCTATAAACTCCACTCAGACTCATGAATAGACATATCAACTCAAGAATGGGAACATCAATCAAGTTAAGGAGAGAAATATTGCCTTGACATCATCATTATTTGGCGTAAAAAGATATGGGTATTTGGTTCTCATAGCTTCCTCAGCTTCCCTCGTAGCTTCCTCAATGAATTAGTTCCTCTATAGAACTTTGACAGAGACTATCACTTTGTTCCTCATCTTACGAACTTGATAGTCAAGGATTTAGACTGGAATCTCTGCATAGGATAGGCTATCCTTTACTCCTGTACTCTCAACAGGGATCACAAAAGTAGGATCTCCCAAGCACTTCTTCAACATCGAAATGTGGAACACTGGATGAATCTCATCTAGCTTGGAAGGCAATTCAAACTCATAAGTGACCTTCCTAATTCTCCTCACAATTTAATAGGCACTGATGTTGCGAGGAGTCAACTTTCCTTTCTTTCCAAACCTTATGACACCCTTCATAGGTGATACCTTCAAGTACACCCAATTTTTTACCTCAAATTCTAAATCCCTTCTTCTCACATAGGTGTAAGATTTTGGCGGTTCTGTGTGTCATCAATCTCTCTCTAATAACCTTCACCGTCTCTATGGACTGGTGGACAAGCTCAGGCCCAATCAATTCATCTTCACCAACCCTAAACCACCCAATCGGTGATGAGCTTCAGCCATGATTCTCTCTCGAATACCATCTAAATTGGCACACACAACGTACTCTGGTATCTCAACACTCCATCTCCCCTTTTGGAGAAGACCATCACCTTTTGCTTGTGGACAACTTCTTTTAATTGGAGTAAGATAGGATCTTGGTCTTGCTTTTCTTTTACCTCTGACACTAAAGATGAAGCGAACCCATTCTAAACATTGACTCTGCCTTCATTATTTTCTTCAAGTTGTACTCCTAATCGGGCCAGTCTATGCACTTCCTTGGCCAACTCTTTCTTCCCTTCCTCCATATGGGCAATGCTACCCATAGATAACCTGCTAAGAGCATCAACAACGATCTTAGCCTTACCTAGGTAGTAGAGAATGCTCATGTCATAATTCTTGAGCAATTCCAGCCACCCTCTCTACCGCAGGTTGGGCTCTTTCTGACTGAAGACATTTGCAAGCTCTTGATCCTTTTTTGAGTTAGCTTGGTCAATGGTGCAGATAAGGAAGAAAACCTATCAAAAAATATGTAGTAATAGCCTGCCAACCCCAAGAAACTTCTTATGTCTATTGGTGAGGTTGATCTGGGAAAGGTCTTAACTGCTTCGATCTTCTGGGCATCCACTCGAATACCATCACCAGAGACCTAAGAAGGCCACTAACTTGAGCCAAAACTCATATTTCAAAAACTTTGTATACAATTCATTGTCCTTGAGAGTTTGTAGGACCACTCTAAGATGATTGTCATTCTCCTCTTCATCCTTAGAATATACCAAGATGTCACTAATAAATACAATCACAAATATGTCAAGATACGGTCTGAATATTATGTTTAGTAAGTCTATGAAGGCTATAGGTACATAATAGTCAACTCAAAAGACATGACCAAGAAATCAAAATGGCCATACCTTGTCCTAAAGGTTGTCTTTAGGATATCACATTCTCTCACTTTCAACTGATGGTAACCAGATCTGAGGAGCCCTGAAGTTGATCAAACAGATCATCTATCCTTGGGAGAGGATCTTTATTCTTAATTGTGACCTTGTTCAGTTGCTTGTAGTCTATGCAAATTCTGAGAGACTCATCCTTATTACAAAGGAATAGAATGGGAGCACCCCAAGGAGAAATACCTGGTCTAATAAAACCCCTCTCTAACAGGTCTCCCAATTGCTCCTTCAACTCTTTCAACTCAGCAGGGGCCATCCTATAAGGTGGAATTGAGATTGGCTGGGTACCGAGAAGAATATTAATCCCAAAGTCAACCTCCCTATCTGGAGGGACTCCAGGCAGATTCTCAGAAAGCTCATTTACAATCGGGACTGACTGTAGAGTAAGGGACTCAACATCATCAGATTTGACTTGCATGAGATGGTAGATGCACCCTTTGGAGATTGAATTTCTAGTCCTAATGTAAGAAATAAATTTGTCTTTAGGTGCAACAAAATCCCCCTCTATTCTATAATAGGCTCATTTGGAAATTGAAACTTGACGGTTCGGGTTCTACAGTCAACAGTCGTATAACAGACATGGAGCCAATCCAAGAATTATATCAAAGTCAATTATCTCTAACTCAACCAGATCAGCAAGAGTGTGCCTGTGGTAGATAGACACTACATAATCTTTATAAACATTTTTGGCTACGATAGACTCACCGATAGGAGTGGAAACAGAAAGGCTCAAGTATACACTCAGGAGAAATCTCAAATTTTCTAGCCACATATGGAGTCACAAAGGACATTTTCTCCCTTGGATCAAGCAAAGCATAACAATCAAAAGCAAGGACTCAAAGCATACCTGTCACAACATCAGGTGCAACCTCTTAGTCTTGTTTGTTTCCATTGCATAAAGATGGTTCGTTCCTCTACTTGTCCCTAGTGTAGCAACCTTCTGGTTACCCCTGGGTGGTGGCATGGTAGTAGAAGATTGGGCTTTATTGCCTAAAGTGGACAGTCTCTCAGGAAGTCACCTATCTGGCCACACTTAGAACTACCATTTCCTCTGTCCTTGCATTCTCCCAAATGCATCCTGCCACACTTCCCACAAGGTGGTTTCCCTCTCGAGCCAACGGTCATACTTGCCTGCAAACCCTATACTCTAAAGTTCGACTACCTTAATATTTCTGTTCATACCTGATATTTGGGGTTGGTGCACTAGCTGAGGATGGTGCATACCCCGAATGCTTCTTCTAGAAGTAAGATTTGTCTCCCTTATCTTGCTTGTGCTGGCTAGGCTCAAGCCGTATAGACTTGGCTTTCTTACTCAAGTTTTCTTCTCTATATTTCTTCTTATCCTCCTCTATTTGATGGGCATATACCATGATTCTAGAGATGTCCATACCTGGAAATAGTAATGCTGCCTTGCACTCCCTCTTCACTTGCTTACCCAACCCAGCCATGAACTTTCTTATTCTAGCTCTCATATCCTGGGCCATCTCTAGAGCATATCGGGATATCTTGATGAATTTGTGATTGTACTCATTAACGGTCATCCCCTTTTGCTTCAAGTTCATGAGCTCTTTTATCTTTGCCCCCCTTAACTCTTGAGGAAAGAAGTGGTCAAGGAAAGCACTCTAAACGCATACCCTTAGCAGGATCAGTACTCTCGCCTTGACTATCTTCCACTGGTTATACCAGACATTCGCCATATCTTTAAGTTGATAGGAGGCAAGCTTAACTCCCTCAACCTCAATTTCATGTATAGCCCTCAGCACCTAGCACATCTCGTCGATGAAATTCTGTGGGTCCTCCTTGACTTTTGACTACCCTATATAAACTGGCAGGTTCATTCTAAAAAATTCTCTGAGTCGGATTGCGGCAGTGGACTCTTGAGAGCTAGAGTTAGGGTCCGGGAGACCTCGGCTGTTATTCAGGGAGGCCACGTCACGCCCCAACGTCCCATTAAGGAGAACTAGCACCCATTGCCGATAAGGCTCAGGAGAAACCAACATATAACCATGCACTTTCTATGAACGTTATAAGGGGTTTCCATATTCAGCATGCATTCAAGAAAGTAAACAATAATAACAAGACAAAATAAAATGCATATGACTAGGCCGTTGGAGCAACGGTGTCTAAAGTACGAGACACGACCACACTTTGGTTTACATAGTCTACAAAGCCTCTAGATAAGGAACAATATCTGATAAGGGTGGAGATAGGCCCCGCCTTATGAATAACTATACAATGTAAAAATATAAGCTCTAGACACATAAAGCTCCGAAGCAACCTAGAGCTTGGTAACAACAGCTGGATATCCTGTACTCCTACTAGGGAGAGCTACTAGCACATGTACCTACACCATGAAATGTAGGTCCCCTATAAGAATGTCAGTACGAGATAATCTACTGAATATGTAAGGTAGGAAGAATTGTATATGAAATAGGAACCCAAATGATGTCATACAATAGTGTAAGGATAAGAGATCACCTTTAGTCATATTGTGGAATCATGTACTTTATGTCCTTTTTATTACTTTACCTTTCTTTACGGTGTCATCTATGCACAACATGTAATACAAGTGACCAGCTGATCAGTGTAAATCAATATTGAAATTGATCCATGCTAGTCTTTCCTTTCACACCTAAGATACCCCCCGTAATATGGGATCGACCCATGCTAGGTAATTCTTCTACCCCTGGGATACCACCCATCAATAAGCAACATACTTTATCTTTTATTTATCTTTGAGATGATCCATTTGGTGGTCATAATATTGGAGTTATAGGACCATAAATATAGCATGTGACACATAAATAATCATGCAAGACAATACTACAATGAAAAGACTAGGTTACATAGATAATGAGATGCGTAGGAGATGAAATAACTCATGAACTTCATTAGTAACAAGAACCATGTATCTTGGTATCTAAGTATGTATGTAGATTGAAAAATGATTGTGTACGAAAGCATATGAATATGTTAAAGAGTGGAGACATGCTTATTAGTTATATCGGAATTGGTAAGTGCCTCTATGTGCCAAGGAAGAATCTAGGCTTCCTGCTATAGGAAATCAAGTAGCATTACATACTTCATTGCACGACCTTGTTGTTACGTTGAAGTGACCTCCTTTTCCCTCAAATACCTATCTACAATAGTGTAAGTGATAAAACTAGTATTAGCAGCTAATAAATACATCATTTCAACCCAATCTCATTAAAAAAATAATGCACGGGCAACAAGCGTGTTATTATTAACTCAAGAATATTCTTTCAATATTTCCATCTCCAGTCATATTTTCCAATACACATCTCATATAAATATCATGTTCACCTTGTTTAGTTCCATAACAGTCTCACAACAGCCCATAAAGCAGAACATAAAACAATTATACACAACAAACAAGTAGGCGGCATAACAGTACGTCCCTTCGCTACATTTCGATGTCAATAATTCCAAACTTATACTAACTTCAACCAAACTGTTCCCACCATATTAACACATAAAAATAGTCCTACAACATCCCAAAACAGTTCTCAAAATAAGTGGAGTACGTGAGACCATAGTTCTTAATCAATCAGCCCACAATTTCTACAAAGGACATACTTAGGATAACACACTAAAACTCGATTGTTTATGTAGAACAAAATAGTGCAAAGACCTTTCTACATCATTACAGAACCAAAAATCATTAAGAACAACAACCTCCCTTTATGATCAAGCCAACCAAGAAGAGAAAAGCTCCCAAATAAACAAGAAAGGTGTACAACAATCTTTGGAACACATGTTGTCCAAAATTTCAGAACAAGTATAACCAGCCTAGTCTCTTATTTTTCAAGAAGAAACCACACTAAATATACAAGTATCTTTACTTACCTTTACCTTTAAGGTGTAGAGCTTCTCCAAGAATCCTAAAAGTTTCCTTGTGGCTACTTTGTAATGCTAAGAAAGAGTAGAGAGAGCTTTGTGAAAGCTGTTTTTTTTCCACGTTGAAATGGCTTAAAGGTGCTGCTTGTAAGCCCTTTTAAAGAATTATTTTGTCTGACTTTATTTTTACATTTTAAGCCTTATTTTATCAAGTTAATAATGTACCATTTTGGCTCTTTCACTTGGGCCTTATTGGATTGCAAATTGATGGGCCTTGATTGCCCATTTTTCTCTTTCTCCTTACTTGGTTTGGGCACAAATCATCAAGTGAATTATGAATGTACTTGGACCCTTTTTATTATTCATCTTCGGCTGCAAATGTTTTCCATTTACGATGCTAAAGCACGAGCTAAAATTACACCCTTAACATAGATTATATTCATTTTCGGACTTGGACAGATTCGATGTCGGGCCTCATCGCCATCTAGATAGAAAATTTAAGCTAAGCACATAAGTGACTCACCTACTAGCTTCCTAAGTCCTACAAACACCTCACTTCTCTCACTTCATTTAAGGCTGCAATCTCCTTAATTTGACTAAAATTTATACACACTCACTCATCTTAAACTTTAGACGTACACATAGTCCTCTAATTTTAAACTCAATCACTTTTAAAAATGGTTGCTAAGTTTGCCAAGCCACATCATATTCCATTCACATAGAAATCATACATGTAAGATTTGGGGTATTACATTCTCCCCCCTTAGGAACATTCGTCCCTGAATTTTAGCATAATTAGATAGCTTAACCAAGTTCAAACCTATACTTAGACAAACTTTTGATAACACAACAAGTATTCAAACACACGTACCTATTAATGGCCCAACTCTGTATGTTGGACCTCCTCTTTAGTTTCAAATAAGTAAGGGTATTTAGATCTCATCACTTCCATAGCTTCCCATTTATCTCTTCTGCTTGCTGGCTCCTCCAAAGTATCTTTATTGAAGATATTTTTTATTCCTTAGGTTCTTAACTTAGCTATCTAGAATAGCAATAGGTATCTCTTCATAGGTGAGATTTTCTGTAACTTGCACATCTTCAATAGGATTAATACGAGATAGGTCACCTATGCATTTTTGAAGCATTGAGACATGAAAAACTAGATAAACCATCAAAAGCTCTTGGGGTAGCTCTAATTCATATGCAACCTGTCCACAACTATTATTAATTTTATATGGCCCTATGTAACGTGGGCTCAGTTTTCCCTTCCTACCAAATCTCATTCCCCTACTGAGAATTTCAATCCTCTCCTCCTAGTATCTGCATATGATTTGTGATGACTTTGGGCTATTTCCTACTGTTGTTGTACTACCCTAACTTTTTCCATGACTTATTGTATTAGATCTGACCCAAGCCAGGTGATTTCACCCACTTCAAACCATCCGATAGGCGACCTATATTTCCTCTCATACAAGGCTTCAGAAGGTGCCATCTTGATACTTGAGTGGTAGCTGTTATTATAGGCAAACTCGATAAGTTGCAAATGGTCCACCCAACTACCCTTGAAGTCCAATGCACAAGCCCCCAACATATCTTCAAGTACTTGAATGGTGCGTTCTACTTGACCGTTTGTCTGAGGGTGGAAAGTTATGCCCAAATTCACTTGTATTCTTAAACTCCTTTGGAAGGGCTTCCAAAACTTTGCAGTAAATTGAGCTCCCCAATCAGATATAATGGAAATTGGGACCCCATTTAGCCTGACTATCTATTTGAGGTATAATTTTGTATACTCTTCAGTTGTATAATCACTCTTAACCAACAAGAAGTGTGCTGACTTTTTGAGTCTACCAACTATTACCCATATGGAGTCAAAGTTTTGAAATGAGCGAGGCAACCCAGTAAAAAAATCCATATTTATCGTATCCCACTTCCATGTTGGGAGCTCTATACATTGCATATAACCTCCTGACTTTTGCTGCTCTACATTAACTTGTTGGAAATTTAGACATTGTGCTACAAATTCTGCAAGGTCCTTTTTCGTACCTCCCCACCAAAATATTCCCTTTAGGTCATGATACATCTTAGTTGATCCTGGATGGATGGGATATCTCAAACGATGGGCTTCTTCCATTATCCTTCTTCTTAGTCTATTAACATCGGGCACACATAATCTATTTTGAAAATAAAGTACTCCATTTTGCATAAGTTCAAAGCCCTTCATCGTACCCTAACCTACCTTTTTCTTAAGTCGTCGTAGAATAGGATCCTCGAACTATTTTCCTTTCACCTCTATTACTACTAAAGACTCTGCAAATTATGCACAACAATCCCTTCCTTTGGAGTTTCAAGAAGGTGAACTCCTAAACTAGCTAGTTTACATAGATCCTTAGCCATTCCTTGATTTTCCATGGTTTGGTCACTAATATTCATGATTGTCTTACAACTCAAAGCATCGGCTACCACATTTGCTTTCCCTGGATGGTATAGTATATAAACATCACAATCTTTTATTAGCTCCAGCCATCTCCGCTGCCTTAAATTTGGGTCTTTCTACATAAATATGTACTGCAAACTCTTATGATAAGTATATATATCAACGTGAACCCCACACAAATAGTGGCGCCATATTTTCATAGCAAACACAACTGCTGCTAGCTCAAGGTCATATATTGGGCAGTTTCTCTTGTGCTATCGTAGTTGTCTCGAAGTATAAGCAATTACCCTACCATGTTGTATTAGTACACACCTTAAGACAATCCCTGAAGCATCACAATACACTGCATACCCCTTGTGCCTTCTGGAAGTACTAGCATAGGTGCAAAATTTAGCCTGCTTTTCAACTCTTAGAAGCTCCTTTCACACGCATCATTCCATTGGGACTTAGTTTCCTTATGTGTCAACTTTGTTAGAGGTGCAGAAATAGAAGAAAAACCTTCAATAAACCTTCTGTAATAACCTGCCAACCCTAGGAAGCTTCAAACTTCTGTGGGTTGTTGTTGTCCTTGGCCAATATTTCATAGCCTCTATCTTTTGTGAACCAATCCTTATTTCCTCACCTAATATAATATGTCCCAAGAATGCCACTGATTTTAACCAAATTTCACATGTGGAAAACTTGGCGTACAATTATTGATCACGAAGAACTTGTAATACCCGTCGTAAGTGATTTGTATGGCCCTCTTCTGATCTTGAATATTCCAAAATGTCATCTATAAATACTATCACGAACACATCCAAGAATTTCTTGAATACCCTGTTCATCAAGTCCATAAAAAATGTTGGTGGATTTGTTAGCCCAAACAAAATAACAAAAAATTCAAAGTGATAGTAGAGTGTCCGGAAAGCGGTCTTGGGTATATCTTTATCCTTCACCCTCACTTGGTGATAACCGGATCACAAATCGAGTTTTGAAAAGCATTTGGTACCCTATAACTGATCAAGTAATTCATTAATCATGGGGAGGGGATATTTGTTCTTAATTGTCACTCTATTCAATTATCAATAGTTGATACACATTCTCAAGGTGCCATCCTTTTTATGTACAAATAATACTGGTTCACCCCAAGGGGACACACTAGGTCTTATAAAACCCTTCTCCAATATGTCTTTTAGTTGTTCCCTTAATTCACATAATTCTGCCAGGGCCATTCTACATGAAGGAATGGAAATAGGCTGAGTGCCTAGAAGTAAGTCAATACCAAAATCTACTTCTCATTCTGGAAGTAAACTTTGAAGATCTTCAGGAAACACATCAACAAATTCATTCACTACTGGAACTAATTGAAGAGTTGGTGGTTCCGCCTCCATATCCCTCACTCCAACTAAATGATATATATATCATCTTTCTTGCCTTAAAATAACAAATAAGCTTACCATTTGGTGCCCCAATATTGCCTTCCATTCAAGAACTACCTCATTTGGAAAGTCGAAGTACACTCTTTTAGTTCGGCAATCCATAGTGGCATAGCAAGAGGCTAACTAATCCATACCCATTATAACATCAAATCTATCATTACTTGCTCAATAAGGTCAGGAAATGTGTCACGATCACAAATAGTTACTATACAGTCGTAATTAACTCTTCTAGCTATAATCAATTCACCGGTTGGTGTAGACACTTGAAATGGTTTGTTAAATAATTTAGGTATTCTCTTAAGCTTCCCAGCAACTAGTGGAGTGATGTATGATAGTGTAGAACTAGGGTCTATTAATGTATATACATTATGTCAAAAAATGGATAATGTACCTGTGACCACATCGGGTGATGTTTCCAAATTTTGCCGACTTCCCAGAGCATAAGTGTGATTCTGGACTCCACTTGAACTAGTTGCCCCTCTAACGTATTTATCATGGCTATAGGTTCTCACTGACCCCTACCTAACGGAGGAAATAATGATGATGATGCAACAGCTGACCCACTAGGTTGTGCTATATCACCCATGTGTCTCCTCAGGCTATCTCTCATCATATGCCCCAACATACCATACCAATAACAAGCATTTGTTCTAACGTGACATGTACCTAAATGAATTCTCCCACATTTTTTGCAAGGTTGCCTAGGAGTCATTTGTTGGCTTGCCGAATATCCTGTGGTCTGTGCACCTTGTCCCTCACTTCTTTAGCCAAACTGATTATTTCTAGACCCTTGAAGTTGTGGTGGAGCACTAGCTGTAGAGTATGAGGATGATGGCCTAGGCAGTCTATTAGAAAACCGAGGCCTAAGCTCACCTTAGGTTATGTAAACTACCCCATAGATCTGGCCCTCTTAGACTGCCCCCTTTCTAACTTTTGTATCCTTCTCCTTTGCCTCTAATCCTCTAGTTTCTGTGCAAAAGATTACATCCTTGCTATATCCATGTCTTTATTTAATGAAGCAATGGTATAGTCTCTATCCAGATATGAATCCAACCTATCCACATATCGATGAACTTTATCTGCCATAGCTACATTAGGAGCATACGTGGCCAAGGAATTAAATTGAAGGTTATACTCCCTCACGCTCATATTCTCTTGGTGGAGATTCTAGAATTGATCTGCACGGGTCTCTCAGATTTTTAATGGCAGGTAATGGTCAAGAAATCTCTTTGAACTCCTTCCAGGTAATTGGAGGTGCATCTATGTTATGACCCAAGCATAGGGCCTAGATGTGACCGGCGAATGGAGAACCCAATGGAACCCCAAACAAGCCTCATAGCATATCATTGCACATCCTTGGTCGCGGAAGTAAGCATAAACAAGGGAATTGGGACTAAGGGCAAACTTCCATATCATAACATCAAGAAACAAGAGAGTCAAAGCTCATATTATAGATACATAATATATCCAACAACACCTCTAAACCTTAGATACTTAGCGGGGGCCAAGACAAGCAACTGGGCTCACCCTCATAATAATGACAATAGGTAATTCAAACAGACAAGACACAGTCTAAACATAAGCTTGAGAGAAGATAGATATTGTCCCTGGACTTGAGGACTCACCATAAACTAGGTGAGTCATCCCCAACACTATTGTCCCCAACAAGGTTACCCGGGCCTACCACCAAAGAGCTAGGTGATCGAGGTACCAACTCCTCAACAGGTTACCCGGCCTACAACCCCCCGAGCTAGGCTTACTCATCCCCAACACTATAGACATAATGTCATATATATATATATATATATATATATATATATATAGACTCCTTTTATCATCATATATATACATTCCCTTTTATCGTTGTTTTTTCATAATTCCATCATCATACCGTCATCATTTCATCATCATATAGTCATTCAACTCATAAGACATGTATAGGACCTTTAATTCCTCAAGAAATCATAATCGGATATTTTATCAAACACTTAGAGGGTGTGTAGTGTTAATGTAAAACCATGTAATTCAAGAGTGTTATTATGCTAGAAAATTCAAGGTAAAACCATTAATAGATACTTGGTAACACCCTCAAGCAATATGCATCAAAATCCTTCAGGAAAACTCACATTAGATCTTAGATTCATAGTTCAAAACATAGTAAAACAGTCACAATTTCGTCGACCCCAACATACTGTGCAGTGAATTTCATAATAAGTAAGACCCATGAGTAAACCAACTTTAAATCTGCAATTTAGAGTAAAATGGAGCTTGGCTATCAAGGGTGAAAGGAAGCCATGAAAGAAACCAGCATACCTTAACTTTTGAGATCAACTTGATTAAGATTGGAGTGTAATCCTTAAGATCCGGAGAGGGTTTTGGGACTTGAATTTTGAGAGAAATATAAGACTAAGTGTTTGAGTGAGTATTGGGAAATGTCTATAATGATATGAGGGTGAAAAATGACTATGTATAGGTATTTTCACGTATGGGAAGACTTGGGACCAAGACCCAAAAGCCTTGGACCGAGATAGAAAAGCTGGACAAAATTACACTGGAAAATAATGTGCCACTGACGCTCAGGCTCACTATTTTCGTCAAACTTTGAAATTTCAAAATTTGCTATGGTTGCTCTAAAATCAGGGTTAGACCCATTTCCCACTCAATTTGACCCCTTGAACAAGAATATGAAGTCAGTTTTTTGATATCATACACGGATTTTGAGATATGTAGAAATTACTATTCCGGACACTTTCGAGGCACATTTTCGAGCATCTTTTTGGGTCGTTACAATCTATATCCTTAGAGTGCTTCCAAGATTCATACAATAATATAGCCACACCCTTCAATCTATATATTTCTAGCTCAACAGCTTTTGTACCGCTCACATGCATATCATCCAAAGTACGTTGGATCTGATCAATAAAGTCTTGTGGATCTTCATTAGTATCTGGCCCGGTGAAGGATGGAGGGTCCAGATTAAGGAAGTCACATATCCTTATGCTAGCTACCCTATTTTCACTACCTACACCTATAACTAGGCCTTCTTGTCTTTGACCTCAGCCAGTAACTATACAAGTCAATATTTGGACTGTATTTCTCATATCCTGCATGGTGGCATCAGTAGGTAGTTCTAGGGGAATTTCACTACTTACTGTTTCATCTGGAGATAGAGGAGTTGGAGATGTCTATGACAGAGACTCATCTTGAGCCTTATTTCATTGTCTTATACTAACCACCAGTTCTACTTCCTTCCCTTTAACTTTGTTTTTCCTGGTTTCTGGCATACATGTTGTACAAAACAATTTAGATGTTAGACACAATCCACCTACAATACATGGCTCTATGGCATAATCTAAAGAATGAAAAGAAAGTGAAAACTCCTAAATTCCACATACTCTCCTGCTTATAAATGTAGTGCATAACACATACATAATTAAGACACAACCTAGGAATGGCTTTTTAGACTCCATAGGATGACCCACTATGATACCATTTTTGTCACGCCCCAAAGTCCTATTAAGGCGAATTGGCACCCGTTGCCAATAAGGCTTAGGAGAACCAACATATAACTATGCATTTTCTATGAACGTAATACAGGTTTTCCATATTCAGCATGCATTCAAGAAAGTTAACAATAATAACAAGACAAAAGGAAATGCATATGACTAGGCTGTTGGAGCCACGATATCTAAAGTACAAGACATGACCACACTTTAATTTTCATAGTCTATAAAGCCTTTAGATAAGGAGCAATATATGATAAGGGTTGGGATAGGCCCGACTCATGACTAACTATACAATGCAAAAATATAAGCTCTACAGACACAAAGCTCCGAAGCGACCTAGAGCTTGGTAATAGCAGCTGGATATCCTACACTCCTACTGGGGAGAGCTACTAGTACCTATACCTACAACATAAAATGTAGGTCCTTCGTAAGGGATGTTAGTACGAGCTTATGTACTAAATATGTAAGGCAGGAAGCACTGTATATGAAATAAGAACCCAAATAATGTCATAAAATAGTGTAAGGATAAGAGCCACCTTTAGTCATATTATGAAATCATGTACTTTATGTCTTTTTTATTACTTTACCTTTCATTACTGTATAATCTATGCACAACATGTAATATAAGTGACCAGCTAATCAATGGTAAATCAATATCAAGATGGACCCATGCTAGGCTATCCTTTCACCCCTGGGATACCCTGTAATATGGGATCGACTCATGTTAGGTGATTCTTCCACCCCTTGGGTGCCACCCATCAATAAGCAACATATTTTATCTTTTATTTATATTTGAGATAATTCTTTTGGTGGTCATAATATTGGAGTTGTATAACCATATACATAGCATGTGACACATAAATAATCATGCAAGATGATACAACAATAAAAAGAGTAGGTTACACAGATAATGAGATGTGTAGGAGATGAAATAACTCATGAACTTCATTAGTAACAAGAACCATGTATCTTGGTATCAGAGTATGTATTCAGATTTCAAAAATGACTATGTACAAAAGCATATGAACATGTTAGACAGTGGAGACACAGTTATTTGTAATTCCGGAGTTGGTAAGTGCCTCTATGTGCCAAAAAAGAATCTAGGTTTCATGCCATACGAAATCAAGTAGCCTTACAAAGCTTGTTGTACGACCTTGTTATTAACTCGAAGTGACCTCCTTTTCCCTAAAATACTTATCTACAATAGGGTAGGTGATAAAACTAGTATTAGCAAATAATAAATACATCTTGGCAGACCAATCTCATAAAAAACAATGCACGAGCTGCAAGCCTGTAATTATCAACCCAAGAGTATTCTTTCAACGTTTCCACCTCTAATCGTATTTTCTAATACACATTCTCATATAAATATCATGCTCACCTTGTTTTTGTGCCATAATAGTCTCACAATAGCCCACAAAGTAGAACATATAACAATTAGACAAAACAAACAAGTAGGTGGCATAACATTACGTCCCTTCGCTACATTTCAACGTCAACAATTCCAAACTTGTACGAACTTCAACCAAATTGTTCCCACCATATTTACACATAAAAATAGTCCTACAATATACCAAAAATAGTTCTCAAAATAGGTGGAGGACGTGAGACCATATTCCTCAATCAATTAGCCCATAATTTCTACAAACAACACACTTAGGCTAACACACTAAAACTCGATTATTTACGTAGAACAAAGTAGTGCAGCGACCTTTATACATTATTATAGAACTAAAACTCATTAATAACATTAAATTCCCTTCATAATCAAGCAAACCAAGAGGAGAAAAGCTCCCAAATAAATAAGAAAATTATACAACAATCTTTGGAACACATGTTCTTCAAAATTTCAGCACAAGTATAACCAGCATAGTCTCTTGTTTTTTTATGAAGAAACAGTACTAAATATACAAGTATTTTTACTTACCTTTACCTTCAAGGTATAGGATTTTTCCAAGTACCCTAAAAGTTCCCTTGTGGCTGCTTTGTAAAGCTAAGAAAGAGTAGAGAGAAAACTTTGTGAAAATTGATTTTTTTTTCCAAGTTGAAATGGCTTAAAGGCGCTACTTATAAGCCCTTTTAAAGAATTACTTTGGCCAACTTTCTTTTACATTTTAAGCCTTATTTTATCAAATTAATAACGTACCATTTTTCCCCTTTCACTTGGGCCTTGTTGGGTTGCAAATTGATGGGCCTTGGCTGCCCATTTTTTCATTTTCTCCTTACTTGGTTTGGGCCCAAATCATCAAGTGAATTGTGAATGTACTTGAGCCTTTTTTATTATTCATCTTGGGATACAAATGTTGTCCATTTATGATGCTAAAACATAGGATAAAATTACACCTTTAACATGGACTTTATTCATTATCAGACTTGGACAAATTCAGTGTCGGACCTTGTCTCCATCTAGCTAGTGTATTTAAGCTAAGCACATAGGTGACTCATGTACTAGCTTCCTAAGTCCTACAAGAAGCTCACTTGTCTCAATTTATTTAAGGTCGCAAACTCCTCAATTTGACTTAAACCTTATATACACTCATTTATCTTAAATGTTAGACATACACATAGTCCTCTAATCTGAAACTCAAGCATTTTTAAAAAATGGTCGCTAATTTGGCCAAGCCACATCATGTTCCATTTACATAGAACTCATATATGTAAGATGTGGGGTGTTACAGGCCACTAGTTGGGTGAGCATAATGATAGCTCTCTTGAAGTCTGCCTTTGTGGTAGAGGCGGGTTGTGCAGGAGGTATCTGTGGAACCTCAACTGTCATGGCAGGTCATCCCTATCTCCTCATCTCTGTCTGAGTTAGGACCTCTAGTGGGGAATTCTCAGCGGCTGGAGCTGAGGCATCTCTTTGGGGAGCAGTATGCCTAGGAGACATAATCTGCAAATATGTAAAGCACAAAATAAAAAGAGTTTTATCGAGTTAAACTCTATCGCGTGAACTAAGAATAAAGAAGAAGGGTAACCATTCCTAATGTCCTATAGCCCCCAGCTTATGAAGTGTGGTGCACAACACACATAAACAGGACTCTACTAGACATGACTTCATAGACTCCCTAGGACACTTGAACTCTATGCTCTATTACCAAGTTTGTCACGCCCGGAGAGGGTGCCCTAGACGTGGCCGGCACTCAAAGACTATTGATAGTCCCCGAGTGAACCACTTGGCCTCATAGTCACATCTGCTTAATAACAGAAGAATACTCTTGTAATAACATTTAAAGAAAGACAGAGATATAATAAATAGTTTCTCAAAATAATTCAAGTCTGAATATGACATACTCAATAATACTCCACTTTAAGTCTATGAAACCTCTACTCTAAGCATCCAGAAGGTACATGACAGGCCATGACTACCACAAACTCAAACAATTAACTCAAAATATAAAGAACAAAGTAAAGATTGTCCTCTGAAAACAGGGGAGGACTCACCACTGTCTAGAACTAGGGATGCTGAACCTCAACGGTGAGTCTGCTGAAGTCCTCTATCTACTGAATCAGCATCATGAAATAATGCAGCACCAAACAGAGTCAGTACAGGGAATATACGGTATGTAAAATAGCTCAAGAAACAAGTAAGGCTCAGACTCAATCAACCAAGTCAACTCAAGATTCAACTCCTCACCTCATAACTTAACTCAATTAAAAGGATGCAAGTTAAGTTTTTGAAATCATATTTTAGAAAAAAGACTCAGTGTAAATGCAACTCAGTTCAAAAATTATGATATGCTCAACTCAAGTGTTGCTTGGAAGTTTCTCTAACCGACATAAATCTCCACCCCACCATTAGTTTGGTGATGTATAACGATAATATATCATTGCCCTGTCCGTCCTAAACTTGCCAAGGAATAGGACATCAACCTCTAACTATCTCTTTCTCGGATCCTAAGAGAGTGTACCTCAAATGGGAACATGGGCCACCAAAATTATCCTGTGTGACCATCCTATGCTGGCAATGTAGTTCTGGGGTGACTATTCTCATGTAACTTGGTGCTCAATAATCCTTCCAAGACTAAAATATGCTTATCAACTCAAACTCGTCTCAGTCAATTCAATAAAAACTTTCTCAATTAAATCCATAACTCAAAATGGAAACTCAAGTCAATGCAACTCAAGACTCAATTCACACCATGCAAGACTCTCACGAATTACAGTCACATGACATCATATCATCCATGCTCAACACATAAGACATACAAAATATTCATCATATGCACATATGAAACAACAAAGCATACATCTCAGGTTCAACATACTTGGTTTAGAAGTTAGATTCAAAATTCCAATTTAATGAATAAGCAAGAAAATAGTAAACTTAGAGATAGGTTATCAAGCACTCAGATAACATTCATATATCATGATAATAGTGACGAAACTCGTAAATTGACTCAAATATATTCATGAAACTCCATCACATAAAAGAACTTAGGACTCAAGAATCATAGGTTTTAAAGTATACAATTAATACATCTAGTCTCGACTCAAAATTGATGAAGGGGCATGTGGATGAACAATATCCAACAGTTTAGGTAGCCTTACATACCTGGGATTAAGAATAACTCAAGCTTCTTGAAGGAATTTATGATAGCTCATAACTCCATGCTATTGCGTATCCGTGGTTCAGGCCTCATTTAGTTAGTTTGGGAGTGTATTAATGTCGTGGGTGACTTCCAGTACTTAGACGAGTTTAAGTGTTCCATATGAATTGAATTTTGGGTGTTGATTTGTGCCAAGGTCAACTTTAAATGATCATAACTTTTAGCATACAAAGCACTGGACAACCCACAACATGTCAAATGAAAGCTCTTTGAGTTAGCTATCACGCCCCAAAGTCTCGTAGGGCGGACCGGCACCCGTTGCCGATAAGGCTCAGGAGAACCAACAAGTAATTATATGTTTTCTATGCATATTATAAGGGGTTTCTACATTTGACAAACCTTTAAGAAGAGTAGTAGTGATAATAAGCCAAAAGGAGATGCATCTGACTAGGCCGTTGGGGCCACGCTGTTCAAAGTGCGACATGACTTCACTGTGCTTTACGTAGTCTACAAAGCCTCTAAATAAAGAAGAATATCTGATAAGGGTCGGGACAGGCCCAGCCTCAACTAACTATACAATATAGACATAAGTTCTAGACATATACAAAGCCCTGAAGCATCCTGGAGCTTGGTGACAACGGCTGAATATCTTGTACTCCTACTGGGAAGATCTACTAGCACATGTACTTACAGCATGAAATGCAGGTCCTCCATAAGGGACATCAGTATGGGATAATGTACTGAGTTTGTAAGGCAGGATATACTGTATGTAAAGTAATAACTCAAACGAAACCATGCATCTGTAGAAGATCAGGGACTACCCTTAGTTATACTGTGGAATCATGTACTTTATGTTCTTTATATCACTTTAGCTTTACTGTAAAATCTGTTCTGTATAATCTGTGCACAGTTGTAAACAAATGACCAACTGATCAGTGGTGAATTATATCAGGATCATCCCTATGTTAGGTTCTCAATGAACCCCCTTGGGCTACCACCCGTAAACTGTATCGGGATTGTCCCTATGCTAGGTTCGCAATGAACCCCCTCGGTCTACCACCCATCAAAACTGTATACTTTATCTTTTTAATTACCTTTGAGATGATTCTTTTCGTGGCCATAATATTGGAGCTGTATGACTGTATATGTAGCATGTGACATGTAGATAACTATACAAGACAGTATAACAATGGAAAAAGAGTACGTTACATAAATAATAAAATGCATACGAAATGGAATACCTCGTGAACTTTATTTGGCAAAAAGGAATACATGTATCTTGGTATTCATGTATGTAGCCAGATTTGAAAGTGACTATGTATGGAATAATATGAACATGTCAAAGGATGGAGACATAGTTAATAGTTGTGTCGGAGTTGGTAAGTGCCTTTATGTGCCAAGGAAGGATCTATGTTTCATGCCAAATGACACAAAATCAAATAACCTTACATACCTCGTTGTATGACCTCGTTACTACCTCGAGATAACCTTCTCTTCCACCAAATACTTATATACAACATAATAGGTGATAAAACTAGTATTAGCAGCCAATATACACACCTTGGAAGCCCACTTGCATAACAAAACAACACACGGGCAGCAAACGGCAATTATAAACTCTAGTGTGTTCCTTCGACCTTTCCGCTCCTTAATCGTATTTTATCATATACATTAGCATGTACACATCATGTACATCCTATTGTAAGTTCATAAAAGCCTTACAACAGCCCACAAATAACAACACATCGCAATTCACATAATCTAAAAACGGACAGCATAACGTTACCTTCTTTCGCTACCTTTCGACGTCGACAACTCCAAACTTATTCCAAATTTAACCAAACTGTTCTAGCAACATTTAAACATATAAACAGAACTCAAACAGTACTATAACATCACTTAAGAATTTATGAAGGATGTGACCTAATAGCTTTACACACAATAGCCCGCAAATTCCAATCAACGTGACGCTTAAGATAACTCGATAAGACGTGCTTGTTAAATAAAACCAAAACCAGGGCAGAAACTTCAGGGTGATGTTTATAACTCAACCCATGTTAATAACACCAAGTTATCTTCATAATATTACTTAAATACCATACGGAAATCACCAAAGCAAAAGCAAAAGGTGCAGTAACTTTCTGCACAGAATCTGTCCAACAAATTTCAGCAGCGTAGTTAGCATCTATTTCGTGTTTTGCATGATAAAACTATACTAAATACACAAATATAATTACTTACCTTTGCCTTCAAGGTGTAGAGGCTCCTTAATAACCCTAAAGAAGTCGTTTGGCTACTTCACAAAGTTGAGAAAAGTTGAGAGAAAGTAGAGAGAGCAAATCTGATTTTTTTGTGTTCAAGTGAACTATAACTTGTGGAGAAGCTTTGGAGCCCTTTATATAGGGATATTATGCCGACTCTCTCTCGAATTTTTGACCAACATATACCACACATAATCAAATAGCTTACCCACTAGCTTGACCCTCAAATTTAGGCCTTTTTGGAGCACCAACTTGATGGACTTGGGCTGTCAATTTTTTCAGCTTTCACTTACTTAGGTTTGGGCCCAATTTGCTAAGTGTTTTGTATTGTATTTGGAACCTTTTTAATACCTCTATTGGGCTTAACATATAGTCCATTTATGATGTTAAAACATGTATCGAAGTTACACTGTGAACACGGACTTTATTCATAATCGAACTTGGACAATTTCGACGTCGAGCCTCGTCTCCATTTAGTTCGTGATTTTGAGCTAAGCAAGTAGGTGACTCACCTGCTAGCTTCTAAGTACTATAATTTCCTTAATTCACCACAAAACATGTATACCCTCGATCCCCTTATGCGTTAGATGGGCATACAGCCCATTAACACGAGATTCAAACACTTTTAAAATTTAGTGTCACTTGGTCCAAATCAGGTTGTGTTTCATTTGAATTTTGCCATTATTGTAAGGTGTGGGGTGTTACATCCTCCCCTCATAAGGAACATTCGTCCTTGAATGTTAGCACAATTGGATAGCATAACCAAGCCTAAACAATTACTTACACAAACTTGACAACTCATTAAGTATTAAATAACAAACTATTAATCTCCCCATTCTGCATGTTGATCTTCCCCTTTAGCTTCAAATAAGTGAGGATATTTTGATTTCATCATGTCTTCAGCCTCCCATGTTACTTCTTCTGCTCGCTGGCTCCTCCAAAGTACTTTAACTGAAGCTATTTCTTTATTCCTTAG
>JAABOM020098652.1:0-26927 GCA_011800125.2 Solanum clarkiae | reverse complement strand
AGCACAATAAATAACAATTATACACAACATACAAGTAGGCAGCATCACATTATGCCCCTTCACTAGATTTTGATGTCAACAGTTCCAAACCTGTGCTGACTTCAATGAAACTGTTCCCACTATATTTACACATGAAAATAGTACTAAAACAATACAATAAAAGTTCTAAAGTATATAGATAACGTGAAACAACAATCTCCAATTATCAACCCATAAGTTCCAGCTATGAGCACAATTACGATATCATATACGAACTCATTTTTGCGGAAGATAAAATGGTATAGGAACTGTAATACATCATTACAGAGCTAAATCTTATTAAAAACAGCAACTGCCTTTCATATTTAAGCAATCAAGAAGAGAAAAGTTTCCAAATAAACAAGAAAAATGTACAACAACATTTGGAACACATGTTGTCCAAAATTTCAGCACAAGTATAAGCAGTCTAGTTCTCTTATTTTTCATGAAAAACCATAGTAAATACATAGGTAGCTTTACTTACCTATACCTTCAAGGTGTAGGGTTTCTCCAAGAACCATAAAAATCTCTTGTGGCTGCTTGGCAAGGTTAAGAAGGAGTAGAGAGAAAGCTTTGAAAAATCTGATTGTTTTCCAAGTTGAAATGGCTTAAAAGTGCTTCTTTTAAGCCCTTTTAAAGGGAAAAGTTGGGCCGAATTTCTTGTTTTTTAAACCTTATATTATCATGGTGGTGATGCAGCAACTTGGCACTTTTACTTGGGCCTAAATGGGTTCAGACTTGATGGGGCTGCCCACTTTTCTCTTTTTCCTTAACTCATTTTGGGCCAAAATCGTCAAGTGGGCTATGTTGTACTTGGGCCCTTTTATTATTCATATTGAGCTGTAAATATTGTCCATTTACGATGCTAAAACATAGGCTAAAGTTACACGATAAAAATGGACTTTGTTCATTATTGGACTTGGACAGATTCGGCGTCGAGCCTCATCTCCGTCTAGATAGCAAATTTAATCTAAGCAAGTAGATGACTCACCTAATAGCTTCCTAAGTCTTACAAGCACCTCACTTATTTTACTTTGTTTAAGGCTGTGATCTCCGCAATTCGACTTAAATCTTATAACACTGGACCTCTTAAGCGTTAGACGTACATATCGCCCTCTAATTTGAGATTCAAACACTTTTAAAAATGGGCATTAATTTGACCAAGCCATATCGTGTTTCATATGCATAGGACTAGTACACGTAGTATGTGGTATGCTACATCATCCCCCCCCCTTAGGAACATTCATCCTCGAATGTTAGCAGAACTAGATAGCTTAACCAAGTTCGAACCTTTATGTAAATAGACTTTTAACAATGCAATAAAAATTCAAACACACGTATCTATTAATTCCCCAATTCTGTATGTTGGATTTCCCCTTTAGCTTCAAATAAGTAAGAGTACTTACATCTCATCACTTCCTCAGCCTCTCATTTTATCTCTTCTGATTATTGGTTCCTCCAAAATTCTTTTACTAAAGCTATTTCTTTATTCCTTAGCTTCTTAACTTGAGATCTAGAATAGCAATATGTACCTCTTCATAGGTGAGATCTTTTGTAACCTGCATATCTTTAATAGGAGTGATACGATATGGGTCACTTATGAATTTTCAAAGCATATAGACATGCAATACTGGATGAACCATTGAAATCTCTTGAGGTAGCTCTAGTTCATATGCAACCTGTCCAAACCTCTTAATAATTTTATATGGCCCTATATAATGTGGGCTCAATTTTTCCTTCTTACCAAATCTCATAGAACCTTTCATTAGGACACCTTGAAGAATACCTAATCCCCTACTGAGAATTCTAGTCCTCTTCTCCTAGCATCCGCATATCATTTGTGATGATTTGGGTTGTTTCTAATCGTTGTTGTATTATCCTAACTTTTTCCATGGCTTGTTGGACTAGATCTTTCCCAAGCAAGGTGGTTTCACTCACTTCAAACCATTCAATTTGTGACCTACATTTCCTTCCATATAAAACTTCATAAAGTGCCATCTTGATGCTTGAGTGGTAGCTATTATTATAGGCAAATTCAATAAGTGGCAAATAGTCCACCCAACTACCTTTAAAGTCTAATGCACAAGCTCGCAACATATCTTTAAGTATTTGAATAGTGCATTCTGCTTGACCGTCTATCTAAGGGTGGAAAGTTGTACTCAAATTCACTTGTCTCGCTAAGCGCGTTTAGAAGGACTTCCAAAACTTTGCAGTGAATTGAGCTCCCCAATCAGATATAGTGGATATTGGGACTCTATATAGCCCGACTATCTCTTTGAGTTATAACTTTGCATACTCTTCAGCTGTATAATCACTCTTAACCGGCAAGAGGTGTGCTGACTTTATGAGTTTATCAACTATTACCCATATAGAGTCAAACTTCTGAAATAAGCGAGGCAACCCAGTAACAAAATCCATATTGATCATGGCTCATCTCCATGTTGGAAGCTCTATACATTGCATATAACTCCCGACTTTTGGTCCTCTGCTTTGACTTATTGGAAATTGGACATTAAGCCACAAATTCTGCAAGGTCCTTTTTCATGCCTCCCCGCCAAAACATTCCCTTTAGGTCATGATACACTTTAGTTGATCCTATATGGATGGAATATCTTGAATGATGGGCTTCTTCCATTATCCTCCTTCTTACCCCATTAATATCAGGTACATATAATCTGTTTTGGCAATACAGTTCTCCATTTTGTGTAAGTTCAAAGCCCTTCATCGTATCTGACTCACCTTTTCCTTAAGCCATTGTAGAATAGGATCCTCGAACTACCTTTCTTTCACCTCCATTAATAATGAAGACTCTGTGGTATTATGCACAACAACCTCTTCCTTTGGAGTTTAAAAAAGGCGAACTCCCAAACTGGTTAGTTTACATAGATCTTTAGACATTCCTTGATTTCTCATGGTCTGGTCATTAATATTCATGATTGTCTTACCACTCAGAGCATCGTCTACCATATTTGCTTTCCCCAGATAGTATAGTATATCAACATCATAATCCTTTATTAGCTCTAGCCATCTCCGCTATCTTACATTTAGGTCTTTCCGCTTAAAAGTGTACTGCAAATTCTTATGATTAGTATATAGATCAATAAGAACCCCATACAAATAGTGATACCATATTTTCAGAGCAAACACAACCACTGCTAGTTCAAGATCATGTGTTGGGTAGTTTTTCTCATGTGGTCATAATTGTCTAGAGGCATAAGTAATTACCCTACCATGATATGCCAATACACACCCTAAGCGAACTCCTGAAGCATCGCAATACACTGCATACCCCTCAGTAACTTCTGGAAGTATTAGCAAAGGTGCAGAAGTTAGCTTGCTTTTAAACTCTTGGAGGCTATTTTCACATGCATCATTCGATCGGAACTTAGTTTCCTTATGTGTCAACTTTGTTAGAGGTGCAGAAATGGAGGAAAAACATCAACAAACCTCCTGTAATAACCAGCCAACCCTAGGAAGCTCCAAACTTCCGTGGGTGTTTTTGGCCTTGGCCAGTCTTTCACAACCTCTGTCTTTTGTGGATCAACCTTTATTCATTCATCAGATACAATATGACCCAAGAATGCTACTAATTTTAACCAAAATTCACATTTAGAAAACTTGGCATACAAATATCGATCACGAAGAAGTTGTAACACATGTCATAAGTGATTTGCATGGTCCTATTCTAATCTTGAATATACCAAAATATCATATATAAATACTATCACGAACACATCCAAGAATGGCTTGGATACCCTATTTATTAGATCCATAAAAATTGTTGGTGCATTCGTTAGCCCAAATGACATAATGAGAAATTCAAAGTGACCATAGTGTGTTCTGAAAGCTGTCTTAGGTATATCTTTCTCCTTTACCCTCACTTAGTGATAACCTGATCTCAAATCAATTTTTAAAAAGAATTTGGCACCCTATGACTGATCAAATAAATCACCAATCCTGGGGAGGGGGTATTTGTTCTTAATTGTCACCCTATTCAATTGTCGATAGTCGATACACATTCTCAAGGTGTCATCCTTTTACGTACAAATAACACTGATGCACCCATGGGGGCACACTAGGTCTTATAAAACCCTTCTTCAACAAGTCTTTTAACTGCTCCTTCAATTCACGTAATTCTTCCGAGGCCATTCTATATGGAGGGATGGAAATAGGCTGAGTGTTGATTTGATGTTCATGCTCCAATAAGAAAACAGTCACTATTAGTAATTAACCTAACCGAAGATTAGGGTCGAATCCACAAGTAATACAGGGCTTGACTACAAGAATTCACTATCAATCATTTCGAGTATGTATGACTAAAATCTCTAAATGGGTGTGGGGATGGGATTTGTGATTTAAGAACTAAAATAAAAGTAAAAACTATACTATTATCTGAAGAAACATTCAAATTTAGGGAAAACTTGGGAATTGCATTCCCCATGGTTCATTGACTCGATTACCCTAGACAACGTAACTATAATTGGGAATTTGCATGCAGGACGGTAACTTCGATTCTTCCAGTCCTCTTGTGAAGGTGAAAGTCGAATTTCGCCATGGTGCTTAGTTGGCAACCATGGTATGCCAACTAACCGTTACCTATTGTCCCAGTCAACCTCCCCTTGGTCAGGTTTTTGGTTGATTAGACGAGAATACATCAATCGAATTTTTTCATCTACTTCCCTTTTCCTATTCGCCACTATCTTGGCCGAGATCATGATAATAGGCGGGTTTTGGTGATGGCCACCACTAAGCTACAATCAAAATGATGGGAAATAAATAATATGGAAAACCTCATTCATAGAAATGCAATTAATCCAGGTTATCTCAAATTAACTACCCATGGTTCCCACAACGTGGCTTAGCTACTCATGGCTAAGGGTAAACCAACAAGAATGCAAATACAACACATAGTGGAGAATTTTACCCAAAGCAATGAAGATAGATAATACCACAAATTGCAAACCACAAGCTTGATAGATGGAGAATGATTACAATTTGATGCTTGCAATCCCCAAAAGTGGATTTTCTAATAGAAAAGAAGAATCTACAGTAAAACTCTAAAATATTCTAGAGAGAATATTCAATGTCTATCTTTTTGAATCTCAAGTCTGGTCTGCCTCAAATAAACCTTAACATAAATTATTGATAGTATTTACAAACTTAACCCTAAAAATTACACAGAAAAGACAGCTGGCAGAAGGTATGTCTCACAAGTACGACTCATAGGATGACCTACGAGTCGTAATTGGGGTCTCGTATCAGGCACTTGGTATTTTTGACTTAACTATTACAACCCATTGGTATGAGTCATTGCTTGGGATATGACTCACATGCTCCTCTCATATTCTCAGCCTTCAGTTTTTGGTCAAAATTTTAGCTCTCTGTTTCTTGCTATGAGTCCACCTACGCAAGTCGTAGTGAGACCTACGACTCGTAGGGTGGCTCCGTAAGGCTGACCTTACTTAGCAGATTTCTAACTTTTGCTCTCTGTTTCTTGCTGTGACATCACCCTACGACTCGTAACTTGGGCTACGACTCGTAGGTAAGCTTGTATGTCCTACACTTCAGCAAAAATCTGCAATTTTCTCCCAACATCATTCTAACCTACCTTTTCTGCAATAACAACACAAAAACATATGAAAAACATCAAAAATTGCATTAAGAACTCACAAAATCCCTTGTTTTAGGCATCAAATGTGTTGTATTTTGATAGCACATCAACACCCTAAACTTAGAATTGTTGTTTGTCCTCAAGTGACAACTCAATTTAAACAGACAATGAGAAACACATAGTAGTTATACCAATGGCATATACATCATTTACTCTAATTTAGGTACCCATTTTTATTTTCACAATTAGATTGCAAAGATACTAAGCAAAACAAAAACACAAGTATGTATCTGGCAACCCAACTATGATAAGCTAAGGAGCATCAACCATCGGCAACCACTGGGTTAGTCATATGTTAATCAAGCAGTGCAAATGCCGTCATGGAAAAGAAGTCTCTTTTACTCACTCCAAAAGCATTTAGAATTCAGGGACTAAGAAAGCATTATCACTCACCCAAATGAAATTCATGCAAAATTACTAACACCATAGGCTTGCCTCTATACTCAAGTTCCGAATTAGTGACAAAGTGGATTTGGATCACTTTAGGACTTAATAGCTTGTAACATAGGCTCATGGGGCTTTGGTATGGTATTTTAGGCAAGTAGTGACTAAAAGCTATCCTTGAACCATGTTTACCCACACTTTTACCTTCATGACCCAACCATTTTCACCAAATCCACCTTATTCTCCTACTTCAAGCTTTTCCCGAGTGCTTTCATTCTCTTTTTCAGTTGTGCCTTATTTTTGAACTCACTCTTGCTATTTTCTTCAATTCAAGGCACTTTTCTTTTCTTTTTCCACACCCAGCTCATGGTTTTTTTATTTCTTTCTTTATTTCCCAACTAACCACCTCATTTTTCTTACTTTACCATAACAAAGGCCACCCTCAACTTAGGCTTTTAGCCTGAGGTGAAGTACACAATATCGATTCCCCAAACCAGGGCCACTATTTATAGCCACCCTCAACTTAGGATTTTAGCCTCAATTAAGGTTCACATGTCCAAGGATAGACCAGGGCTAATATCAAGGTATTTCATCAAACAAGGTTAAGCTAGTAGGGTGTCAATAAAGAATGAGTACATGAGAAGCTCAAAAATTTGGAACAAGGGATTCACTCACTCATTGGTGGGTCATTTAGGCTAAAAGTGGGTTCATTCAAAGAACAAAGGCCTAAGAACCCTTCCAAATCAACCATATCACCAAACTAATTTTAGGTAACAAGGCAAGTTCTGAGTCAACACATGATACATGAATGCAGCAAAAATAAGCTCACAACACACATGGCATTGCACACACAATCAAATATTGACTCACAGTTCATGCTTTCGGTCTCAACTTACCTTTTCATTATCAGAACAAATATCACCAGATAATCAATATGTATGATTGCACTAATAGCCAACAATCCCAAAAAAGTTTGAGGGTATCGAATTTTCAACCAGATTGAAAAAGGATTTAAAAACTATGTATACGCAAAAGACAATATTACTATGTATCCACAAATTATCTACACTACTAAGACATGTTGGTTCAACAAAAAATTAAAACATGCACAAGGAAAAAGAAACACAACAAGAAAACCTTGGGATAAAAAATAGATCAAAAATAAGGGGAAATTATGTACTTGAGGTTACTCAGACTTCACCCTAATCCATAATTTCCCACACCGCACCAAAATAAAATACTTTGTCCTTGAAGTAAAAACACAAGTAGAAGAACAAGGGGCGTACCTTGGGCTATCTCCCAGGAAGCGTCTGATTTAGTGTCGTGGCACGATGGAATGCTTTTTGTACTTATGCTTCATCAAGGCCCCTTCTTCCACTGTCTTAATTTCCTTCATATCCCCCATGTACAGTTTGACCCTCTGTCCATTGACCTTGAAGATTTTACCATCCATGCTTTCTAACTAGATAGCACAATGACTAAAAATGTGTACCACCCTTAAGGGTCCCATCTACTTTGATCTGAGCTTCCCAGGAAACCACCTTAATCTAGAGTTACATAGCAGCACCATGTCTCCAGGAGCAAATTTGTGGTTCTCAATTCTTCGATCATGCTGAATTTTCATTCTTTGCTTCTACAAAGCAGAGCTCCCATATGTTCGCAGCCTAAATTCATCAAGTTCATTAACCTACATCAGCCTGGATATTGCTACTTTATTCCAATCTAAGTTTAGCTTCTTCAGTGCCCATAATTCTTTGTGCTCAAGTTTAATTGGCATGTGGCAAGCCTTCCCGAATACCAATTGGTATGGAGACATTCCAGTTGGTGTTTTGAAGGCGGTGAGGTAAGCCCACAATGCATCATCTAACTTCATCGACTAATCATTGCAATTCACATTCACAATCTTTGGCAAGATTTTCTTTTATTTCTCTGTTTGACACTTCCACTTGCCCACTCGTTTGGGGATGGTAAAGGATTATCACCTGGTGCTTTATACCATACATCTCAAGGAGAGCTTTGAACAAGCTATTGCAAAAGTAAGAACCTCCATCACTGATGATTGCTTGAGGTGTGCCAAACCTGGAGAAAATGTTTCTTCAAAGAAACCCGATAACACTTTTGCCTTCATTGTTCGATAAGGCTATGGCCACCACCCATTTAGAGACATAATCGACTGTAGCTAAGATGCACTTATTATCATGTGAGCTAACAAAGGATCCCATGAAGTTGACGCCCCAAACATCAAATAGCTCGATCGCCAAAATAGGATTGAGAGGGAGTTCTTTCCTTTGCGAGACACCACCCTCTCTTCGGCATCTATCACAAGACTTAATATAATCATAGGTGTCCTGATGTATAGACGGTCAATAGTAGCCACACTGTAATACCTTATAAGCAGTTCGAGCTCCACTATGATGGCCACACACCAATGACAAGTGATATGCTTCAAGAATACTCATCATTTCCACTTCTGAACACATCTACAGTTGATCCCATCCACACAAATACGAAATAAATATGGCTCATCCCAAAAGAATTTCTTCACGTCATGTATGAACTTGCGACATTGATGGGTATTCAAATCAGGAGGCACTATATCACTCACCAAGTAATTAGCATAGTCTGCAAGCCAGGGTATAAGATTATATGAGGCCGCCAAAACCCTCTCATCGGGGAAGGAGTTGTTGATGTCAAGACCATCATCAAATTTCACCATAGCTTCATCTTTTAACCTAGAAAGATGGTCGACTACCTGATTTTTTGAGCCCTTTCTGTCAATCATATCTAAATTGAATTCTTGCAAGAGGAGTACCCATCTGATTAGTCGTGGTTTTGCATCCTTTCTAGCCATAAGATATTTGAGTGTTGCTCAGTCTGTGTGTATTATCACCTTAGCTCCCAGAAAGTATGAACGAAATTTTTCAAAGGCTAAAACTAAGGCGAGAAATTCCTATTCAATAACTATATAATTTTTCTGAGCTACATTAAGGGCCTTACTAGTATAGTAGATAGGATGCAAGATCCTCTCCCTGCGTTTCCCCAGCACCACACCTAGCGCAACTCTACTAGCGTCACACATTATTTCAAAGGGTTTTGACCAGTCTGGAGCCACAATAATGGGTGTCGAAGTCGACTTTCTTTTCAATTCTTCGAAGGCTTGTATACATGCATCATCGAACACAAACTTGGCATTTTTTTCCAACAACATGCATAAGGGTTGCGATATCATGGAAAAATCCTTTATGAAGTGATGGTATAACCCTGCGTGACCTAAAACAACTCCTGATATCTTTCACAAAAATTAGTGGTAACAGTTTCTCGATAATCTTGATTTTTGCTTTATCCACCTCAATTCCCTTGTCGAAAATTTTGTGACCAAGCACGATGCCTTCTTTGACCATAAAATGACATTTCTCCCGATTTAGCACTAGGTGACTCTCAACACACCTCTGTAACACATCATGCAGATGTAGCAAGCACTCTTCAAAAGACTGATTAACAACACTAAGATCATCCATGAACACCTCAATAGTACTTTCAACCATGTCCGAAAAAATAGACATCTTGCATCTTTGAAATGTTGTTGGAGCATTACATAGTCCAAAAGGCATTCTCTTAAATGCAAAGGTACTATATGGGCATGCGAAAGTTATCTTCTCTTGATCTTCAGGTGTAATAACAATCCGATTATACCCGGAATATCTATCAAGGAAGCAATACCACCCCTTTTCTACAAGTCTGTCAAGCATTTGATCTATGAAGGGAATGGGAAAATTATCTTTCTCGGTAGAAGCATTAAGTTTTCTGTAATCCATACACACACTCTTTGATGACTGGTCGTATGGGAATCAACTTATTTTTCACATTAGGCACCATCGTGATACCTCCCTTCTTTGCAACACACTGTACTAGACTAACCCATTCACTATTGGTGATCAGATAGATTACTCCTGCATCTAACCACTTGATGATCTCTTTTCGCACAACCTCTTGCATTGGGGGTTTCAACCTTCTCTGGTGTTCTATATCCTTGACTAGTTGAATCTTATGAGGGCATATCCTACGGGGTATGCCAATGATATCTAAAACTGTCCACCCAATGGCCTTTTTGAATTGCTTGAGAACGGAGACGAGGGCCTCTGTTTGGACCTCACTTAAATCGACTGCAATTAGGACTGGTAGTATGCTGGTTTCTCCCAAGTATGCATATTTCAGATGTGCTGGTACTGCCTTTAACTCTAACTCAGGTGGGACTTCTACAGAAGGCTTCGTAGGTGGAGTTTCTCTATTGCACAAATCTAACTCCAACCTGACCTGTCGTCTAGGCCCAAATGACACTCTAAGAGCATTTACCATTTCCTCAGAATCAGGAATAATTTCACCATTAAAGTTCATCAATAAAGCTGCCAAAGGTTCGACCACCAGCCTCAACTCAACCGGGATCTCGACTTCATCATTCTCACTCATTTCAATCATTAAGACGACCTGAAACTCACAACTCTTCCTATCTTGTTGGCACACTTAAAGCACAACTGCTTCTTCACCAAGTTTGAAAGTAAGTAAACCCTTTTCCATATCAACCAACGCGCGATCTATGGCTAAGAAAGATCTGTCCAAAATGAAAGGTACTGCAAAACTAGCCTCACGGTCAAGTATAACAAAATCTACAGCAAATATTAATTTATCTACCTTGACTAGCACATCATAAAGTATCCCCACAGGTTTCTTGACTGTTCTATCTGCCATTAGCAACCGCATCTTTGTAGGGACAAGGGAAACCAAGTCGAGCCTTCTGAATACGGCAAGAGGCATTAAGTTAATGTTGGCTCCCAAATTACATAGTGCTTTGGCAAATACAAGTTCCCCAACAGTGTATGGTATGGTCAATGCACCCAAATCTTCACGCTTTTGCACTAAAGACTTTGTGGTGATGGCACTACAATGTTGAAAATTTTGGGAGAGGTCTTGGCTAACTTTTTGCTTCTTCTTGACTAGATCTTTCATCCATTTAGCATACCCAGGCATCCTCTCAAGAGCTTCAACTAAAGGGATGTCCACTGAAAACTTCCTAAGCATTGTCAAGAAGTGTTCAAACTTACCTTCCTCTTTTCTCTTCACAAGCCTTTGGAGAAAAGGCGGAAGGGGCCTTGGAAAGGTTTTATATTTCTTTGGCTGCTTATTTGTTTTGCGTGCTTTGGTCTCTTCATTTACCTTCTTCTTGTGGTTTCTATCCATAACCTCGATTATTGGTTGGTTGGTGGGGTTTGTACCACTATGGGTCATGACTGCCATACAATGCCCTTCGTTTTTTAGATTTTGAAACGTGTTGCTTAGCAAAATGCCCTTTAGGCATTGGTTTAGTTGCAAAGAGACTTACCCAAATTATTGTTCCAATTACTTAATCGCTATGGAGTGAGACTCTATCTTCTGGTTAATTCTTGATATGTCTGTTCGTTCAATTTATGGTCTCATCTTGGTGATCATCTCTCTTTAACAATTTTTCAAACATCTTTTCAATTCTAGAGTTACTTGGCCCGGCATTACGGTTGTGAGGTGGCACATAAGGACAATTCCTATAGCTATCTTTTCTTCCCTAGTCAGCATACGACACTCTCTCCCTTTCATAGTAGCCACCTCGATTGTCTCTATATGCACCATCAGGATTGTAGTTCCGACCTTGATTCTCGGAACCTTGCCTCCAATAGTCTGAATTGGACCCTTAGGGGTTGTTCCGAAAACCCGCCGCTTGGTTACTCATGAAACAAGTGTCTTCATCAAAGAATGGATCTTCATATATGGGAGCCTAGGAGGTTGGTGAGTGACTGCTTAGACACTCACTTGGTTTTGCTTCAAGACCAAATCTATGCTTGTGCAAAGTTGAGCAAGCTGCTCCATGATTTCCTCATTAACCGTTCCTTGCTCATTGTTGGTGTTGACCGCACAAGAAGTCTTCATTACACCTCACTCTCTTTGACCCCATGCTCTATTGGGTTTAACCACTTGCTCTATCCTCGCGGCTATCAAAGCAAAAGGTTGGTCAAGAAACATGCCTCCCATGATTGTTTTAGTGCAAACTTGACTATTCTCATCAAGCGCCCGATAGAAAATTTCAACCAAGGCATCATCAACAATCTTATTATCCGGGACCATCCTTAAGCATTTGGTGAATCTCTCCCATGTGGTACTAATAGAGTCACTTGGCAATTTCTAAAAATTATTTATTTGATCTTTGAGATTTAGCTTCTTTGATCTTGGGAAATATCTTTCTAGAAAACTCTCTGAAGCTCTGCCCAACTTGTTATCGTACCCGGAGAAAGCTCAGGCAATCATATAGTTGCATTGCCCGTCAATGACAATGGGAACACTGTCAAACCAATGACATCAAGAGAAAGATTTTGTGTCCCCATGACACTCTTGTAGACGAAGACAACATTATGGAGATGGCGATAGTGATCCTCTGAAGGTAGCCTTGTGAACAATCCATGATTTTGGAGCATTTGCAGTAACCCACTTGACACCAAGAACTTAGCATCTACCGATAATAGAAGCAACACTATAGCACCAGTAACGTCCATGGTCATAGGGTTCAGGCGATATTGGTTCCAACCACAAATGTTCTCGTTAAAATCCCTAAGTTGCACTTGTCATCCCTCGAGGGTGGATTTTCTTCCCTTCCCATATCCTCATTAGTATTCATTTCTTCCTCAATCGCGATATCCTCATTCAACTAAGTCATTCTTCTAAAAATTCGATGGATCTCCATCTGGGCTAAGGGATTGCCTTGGCTCCTTATGTCTGGCATACAACCTAGTATGCCCTACAAGTAGAATCAAACATAAAACAAAATTAAAAGTAAAATATAGGAGAGTCTAGAAATTAGTACTTAAACTAACTAATAGTAAAATCAAGTCAAAACCTAGTCGTATTCCCCTGCAACGGCGCCATAATTTTTTGATCTGATGTTCATGCTCCAATAAGAAAGCGGTCGTTGTCAGTAATTAACCTAACCGAAGGTTAGGGTTGAATCCACAGGGAATATAGGGCTTGACTACAAGAATTTACTATAAATCATTTCGAGTATTTATGACTAAAATCTCTAAATAGGGGGGAGGGGTTTTGATTTAAGAACTAAAATAAAAGTAAACACTATATTATTATCTGAAGAAACACTCAAATTTAGGGACAACTTGGGAATTGTTTTCCCCATGGTTCGTTGACTCAATTACCCTAGAGAACGTAACTATAATTGGGAATTTGCATGCAGAACGGTAACTTAGGTTCTTCCAGCCCTCTTGTCAAGGTGAACATTGAATTTTGCCATGGCGCTTGGTCGGCAACCATGGTTTGCCAACTAACAGTTACCTATTATCCTAGTCAACCTCTCCTTGGTCAAGTTTGATTGATTAGAGGAGAACACATCAATCGAATTTTGTCATCTGCTTCCCCTTTCCTATTTGTCACCACCTTGGTCAGGATTGTGATAGTAGGCGGGGTTTGGTGTTGGTCACCACCATTCATAGAAATGCAATTAATCCAGGTTATCTCAAATCAACTACCATGGTTCCCACAACCCCAAGTTGTGGGTATTTAGCTACTTATGGCTAAGGTAAAACCAACAAGAATGCAAATATAATATATAGTTGAGAATTTTACCCAAAGAAATGAAGATAGATAATACCACAAGCTGCAAACCACAAGCTTGATAGATGGAGAATGATTATAATATGATGCTTGCAATCCCCAAAAGTGGGTTTCCAATAGAAAAGAAGAATCTAAACTAAAACCCTAAAATATTCTGTAGAGGATATTCAGTGTCTATCTTTTTTAATCTCACATTTGGTCTCCCTCAAATGAACCTTAACATAAAGTATTTATAGTATTTATAAACTTAACCCTAAAAATTACACAGAAAAGACAGTTGGCAGCAGGTACGGCTCACGGGTATGACTCATAAGGTGACCTACGAGTCGTAATCGGGGTCTTGTATCAGGCACTTGGCATTTTGGACTTGACTATTACAACCCGCTGGTACGAGTCATTGCTTGGGATAGACTCATATGCTCCTCTCATAATCTCGGCTTTCAGTTTTTAGTCCAAACTTTTGGCTCTTTGTTTCTTGCTACAAGTGCCAACATCATGCCAACCTTCATGCAAACCTACCTTTTCTGTAATAATAACACAAAAATATACAAAAAAAATACAAAAAGTTGCATCAAGAACTCACAAAATCCCTTATTTTATGCATCAAATATGTTGTACTTTGACAGCACATCCAGTGCCTGGAAGTAAGCCAATACCAAAATCTACTTCTCATTCTGGAGGTAAGCTTGGAAGATCGTCAAGACACACATCAACAAATTCATTCAGTACTAGAACTGGTTGAAAAGTTGGTAATTTCACCTCTATATCCCTCACTCTAACTAAATGATATATATATCACTTAGATATTATCTTTCTTGACTTAAAATAAGAAATAAACTTATGCTTTGGTGTCCCAACATTGCCTTCCTATTCAAGAACTGCCTCATTTGGAAAGTGGAAGTACACTCTCTTAGTTTGGCAATCCATGGTAGAATAACACGAAGCTAGCCAATTCATACCTATTATAATATCAAATTCCACCATTTCTAGCTCAATAAGATCAGCCAACATGTCATGGTCAGAAACAATTACTACACAATCATAATAAATCCTTATAGCCATAATAAATTCATTGGTTGGTGTAGAACTTCTAATTTTTTGTTCAATAATTTAGGTGTTCTCATAAGCTTCCCAGCAACTAGTGGAGTGATGTATGATAGTGTAGAACCAAGGTCAATTTATGCATATACATTATGTGAAAAGATGGACAATGTACCTATGACCACATCAGGTGAAGTTTCCAAATTTTGCCGACTCCCCAAAGTATAAGTGCGTTCCTGGACACTGCTAAAGCTAGCTTCCCCTCTAACACCTCTACCACGACTTGTAGGTACTTGTTAATTCCTACCTAATGGAGGAACAGATGATGATAATGCAACAGCTGACCCAGTAGATTGTGCTATATCACCCATACATCTCCTCGGGCAATATCTCATCATATTCCCTGGCGCACCACACTAATAACAAGCATTTGTCCCAACATGACATGCACTTAAATGACTTCTCCCACATTGTTTACAAGGCTACCTATGAGTCATTTGCTAGCTTGTCGAATATCCCATTGTTAGTGCACCTTGTCCTTCACTTCTAGGACCAAATTGATCATTTCTAGAACCTTGGAGTTGTGGTGGAGCACTAGCTGCAGAGTAGGAGGATGATGGCCTAGGTGATATATTAGGAAATCGAGGCCTAAGCTCACCTTGAGACTATGTAAACTGCCCCGTAGCTTTGGCCCTCTTGTACCCCCTTTCCAACTCTTGTGTCCTCCTTCTTTGCCTCTGGTCCTCCAATTTTTGTGCAAAAGCTTGCATCCTCGCTATATCGATGTCTTTATTCAAGGAAGTAATCGTACAGTCCCTGACCAGATACGTATCCAATCTATCCACATATCGATGAACTCTATCTGTCACGGTAGCAATTACATTAGAAGCATACCTAGCCAGGGAATTAAATTGAAGACTATACTCCCTCACGCTCATATTCCCTTGGTGGAGATTCAAGAACTGATCTACAAAGGCCTCTTAGATTTCTAATGGCAGGTAATGGTCAAGAATACCTCTTTGAACTCCTTCCAAGTAGTTGTCTCAGATTACTTCCAAGCTTCATGCCACAATATAACCACACCCTTCAACCTATATGTCACTAACTCAACTGCTTCTGTACCACTCACATGCATAACATCTGAACTGCTTTGAATCTGGTCAACAAAGTCTTGGGATTTTCATTAAGATTCGGTGAAGGATGGAGGGTCTAAATTAAGGAAGTCACATATCATCATGCTAGCTGCCCTATTCGCACCACCTACACCTATAACTGGGCCTTCCTGTCATTTACCTTGGCCAGCAAATTTCACTACTTCCTAGTTCATCAGGAGCTGAAGGAGTTGGAGATGTCTGTGACAGACTCATCTTGAGCCTTATTTCGTTGTCTCACCCGACTGGGTATACCAACCACCACTCCTACTTCCTTTCCTTTGCCTTTGTTTTTCCTGGTTTCTAGCATACTTGTTGTACAAAACATTTTATAGGTTAGACACAATCCACCTATTACACTCGGCTCTATGGCACGATCTAAAGAATAAAAAGAAAGTTACAACTCCTAAATTCCACGTAGCCTCCTGCTTATAAATGTGGTACACAACGCATCTATAAACAAGACTACATAGACACGGCTTTGCAGACTCCCTAGGACGACCCACCTGATACCACTTTCGTCACACCCAAAGTCCCATTAAGGCAGATCGGAACCCATTACCGACAAGTCTTAGGAGAACCAACATATAACTATGCACTTGCTATGAACATTATAAGGAGTTTCCATATTCAACATGCATTCAAGAAGGTAGAAAACAATAACAAGCCAAAAGAATATGTGTGTGACTAGGTCGTTGGAAGCGTAATGTCTAAAGTACGATCCATGACCATACTTTAAGTTACATAGTCTACAAAGCCTCTAGACAAGGAACAATATCAGATTAGGGTCGGGATAGGCCCCATCTCATGACTAACTATAAATATAAAAATATAAGCTCTAGACACAAAGCCCCGAAGCAACCTGGAGCTTAGTAACAACAACTGGATATCCTATACTCCTACTAGGGAGATCTACTAGTACCTGTACCTGCAGCATGAAATGCAAATCCCCCATAAAAGTTGTTAGTATAAGATAACGTACTGAATATATAAGGCAGAAAGTACTGTATAAGAAGTAAGAACTCAAATAAAATCATGCACTGATGTAGGAATAAGAGACCACCTTTAGTCATACTGTAGAATCATGTACTTTATGTCCTTTTTATTACTTTACCTTTCTTTGCTGTATATTCTGTGCACAACATATAATACAATGACCAGCTGATCAGCGGTAAATCAATATTGGGATCAACCCATTGTAGGCTTTCCTTTCACCCATGGGATACCCCCCGTAATATGGGATCAACTCATGTTAGGTGATTCTTTCACCCCTGGGATACCACCCATCCATAAGCAACTTACTTTATCTTTTATTTATCTTTGAGATAATTCTTTTGATGGTCATAATATTAGAGTTATAGAACCATAGATATAGCATGTGACACGTAAATAATCATGCAAGACAATACCACAATGAAAAAAGAATGTTACATAGATAAAGAGATGCATAAAAGATGAAATAATTCATGAACTTTATTAGCAACTAGGAGATGAAATAACTCATGAACTTTATTAGCAACAAGAACCCATGTATCTTGGTATCAATGTATGCAAATTTGAAAATAACTATGTATGGGAGCATATGAATATGTGAAAGAGTGGAGACATGATTTTCAGCTCTGTCGGAGTTGGTAAGTGTCTTTATGTGCCAAGGAAGAATCTAGATTTCATGCCAAGTAATACGAAATTGAGTAGCTTTACATACCTCATTGTACCACCTCGCTATTACCTCGAAATAACCCTCCTTTTCTCCAAATATTTTTCTACAATAGAGTAGGTGATAAAACTAGTATTATCAACTAATAAACATATCTTGGCAGCCCAATCTTATAAAAAAATTAGTGCACGGGCAGCATGCATATAATTATCAACCCGAGCATATTGTTTCAATCTTTCTGCCCCTAATTGTATTTCCTAATATACATTCTCATATACATATCATGTGCAGCTTGTTTTAGTATCATAATAGTCTCATAATAGCCCACAAAGCACAATAAATAACAATTATACACAACATACAAGTAGGTTGTATCACATTACGTCCCTTTGCTACATTTCAACGTCAATAATTCCAAATCTATACCAACTTCAACCAAATGGTTCCCATCACATTTACGCATGAAAACAGTCCTAAAAAAGTCCAAATACAGTTCTTAAGTATATGGAGAACGTGAAATAACAATGTACAATTATCAGCCCACAAGTTTCAACTTCGAGCACAATTACGATATCATATACGAACTCATTTTTGCAGAAGATAAAAATGGAGAAGCAACCTTAGTACATCATTACTTATCTAAACCTAATTAAAATAGCAACCTCCCTTCATAATCAATCCAACCAAGAAGAGAAAACTTTTCAAATAAACAAGAAAAGTGTACAACAACCTTTGGAAGATATGTTGTCTAAAATTTAAGCACAAGTATAAGCAACCTAGTTCTCTTGTTTTTCATGAAAAACTCATACTAAACACATAGGTATCATTATTTACCTTTACCTTCAAGGTGTAGGGCTTCTCCAAGAACCCTAAAATTCTCTTGTGGCTGCTTTATAAGGTTAAGAAAGAGTAGAGAGAAAGCTTTGAAAAATCTAAATTTTTTTCAACTTGAAATGGCTTAAAGGTGTTGCTTTTAAGCCCTTTTAAAGAGACAAGTTTGGCTGACTTTCTTATGTATTTTAAACCTTATATTATCAAGGTGGTGATGCAGCAGCTTGACTCTTTCACTTGGGCCTAAATGGGTTCAAACTTGATGAGCCTTGGTTGCGTACTTTTCTCTTTTTCCTTAACTTAATTTGGGCCCAAATCGTCAAGTGAGTTGTGATGTACCCGGGCCCTTTTATTATTCATCTTGGGCTATAAATATTTTCTATTTACGATGCTAAAACATGGGATAAAGTTACACTCTTGACATGGACTTTATTCATTATTGGACTTGGAAAAATTCGATATCGGGCCTCGTCTCCGTCTAGCTAGCAAATTAAAGCTAAGCAGGTAGGTGACTCACCTGCTAGCTTCCTAAGTCATACAAGAACATCACTTCTTTCACTTCTTTTAAGATCATGATCTCCTCAATTTTACTTAAAACTTATATACACTTGACCCTCTTAAGCATTAGACATACATATCACCCTTTAATTTGAGATTCAAGAACTTTTAAAAATGGCCACTAATTTGACCAAGCCACATCATATTTCATATGCATAGTACTAGTACACATAGGATATGGGTGTTAAAAAAGGGCTTCATGAACTTAAATTATCGTCCTGCATGCTATACACTAGACAAGAATTAGATTATCTGGTATTACTGAGTTGGAGAATCATGAGGAACATAATACCCTAGTTTTTCTCCATTATTGACTTCTCTCTTGTAGTAGTTATTTAGTTTATTTTTCTCATTGATTATTGCAACCCCCCTCCCTTGGGGAATTATGTTGGTTAATTATTTGAGTTGCATATTGATGAATTATATTGAGTCTACATATTCCCTGTGGGTTCGAACCTAACCTTCGTTAGGTTCTAGTTTTTGACAACGGCTGCTTTATTCTCTAAACAAGAGGTGTAACTTGGGCGACATCAAGATTTTGGCATTCTTGTCGGGTAATCTGGCGATACTTAGTGAATTCATTAGTAATTCGAGTGTTAATCCTTAGTTCCCTTGTTTTACTTTTGTTTGTTATTTTTGTTTCTTTTTATTGTGTAGGTGTAGTATATGCCTAACGCTCAGATTCAAGGCAATCTCTTAACTCTATTTGATCCAAATATCCAAAGAAAGTTGAGAAGAATGGCCCAAGACAATGTCAACAATGCGGCTAATGCAGCTTTGAACAGAAATAATAATGATAATGATGGGAATGAGAACCCACCTCCTTTGGAGGACATTCCACATCCTCAAGATTTCAATGCCAATGCTTACCAGTGGAATCAGTACAGGTTGAATCTTATGCCTATAGTGGTGGCTGGAGTCATTTTGTTGCCACCAGTATCAGTATACACAAAAATAATAGTCTCAAGTGGATTGCTTCAGATGCTGCAGAGCCATGGGCTATTTGTGGGTTTACCATCAGAGGATTCTCATATCCACCTACACGATGTGGAATTTCTCAGCAAGAGTGTGATGGGAACACACAATCTATCTAAGGATGTTGTGGGACTTCATGTCTTCCCATTGTCTCTTACAGGAAATACTGTATTATGGCTATCTAAGCTCCTGTAGAGTTCAATCACCAAGTTGGGAAGACTTGCAGAAGGACTTTTGGAGAGGTACTTCCCTATATCAAAGAAGATCAAATTGAAGGACCAGATCAACAAGTTCGAGCAATTTCCTCGTGATTCGATAAGCACTACTTGGGAGCAGTTCACAAAATGCCAGAGGAGCATCCCTAACCATAAGATTGTTGATGATGCTCTGGTGGAGATCTTCTACCGTTCCTTTGATGAGAACAGTCAGGTGCTGACATTATAATAGGGGGCATGTTTCTAGATCAGCCATTTGCAAGGATTGTTGAGTGAATGGAAATATTGGTCAAAATGAACTGTGCATAGGGCAGCGAGATAGAGCTTCTAAAAAGAGTTCATATGCTGTCAGTATGGGTCTAGAACAAGCCAGAATTAATGAGGAAATCATGCAACAGCTTGCTCAGATTCTCATAGGCTTAGAAGTAATGATAAAGCAAATCCAAAAGAGAGTGAATGCAATGGTTCATCAACCTCCATGTGCATCCATGTACGAGGAGCCATACTATGATGAGGATGCATATTTTGTTGCTGATTAGACGGGGGTTTCTGGAGCAATGCCCAAGGGTACAATCAGGACTATTGGAGCCAATGTCAAGGAAACCAAGGTCAGAACTTTGGCAGAGATAGAGCTTACAGGACAACATTGGAAGTTATTATGATAGGAACAGGGGCACAGATGCAGATCGGGGTCCTAGAGAAGGCTTCAAAAATGGCCCTTATGTGCCACCACATAACCGTGATGCAGGTGCAAGCAGTTCCAAATTTGAGGAGATATTTGATCATTTGTTGAAAAAGGCTGAGACACAGGATGAGACTCTAAGGGACATGAAATTATAGATTTCAAGTATTATTCAGAAAATAAAGTCTCACTCTGTAGCTATCAAACATCTTGAAAAATAATTTGATCAAGTGTCGACTCAACTCAATCAGCGCCAGAGGGGTACACTACATAGCAATACAATTCAAAATCCTAAAAAGAAGAGAAGTGTATGGTGGTTACTACTCGTGGTGGTAAGAGCATCATTAATCATCCTATGCCAATTGATGAAGAAGATGTTCGAGAGGAGATGGTTACGGCAAAGGATGCAGATTAAAAAGGTTATCGTAGCAAGGATAGGGTCAGTGAAGTTGCTGATGTGCCATAGAGATTGAAGCCCATTCCAAGGCTCATCTTTCCTTCCCTCAAAGGATCAAAAAGAGGGAGGAGAAAGACAAATTCAAGCCATTTCTCTCCATGCTAAACTAACTCTCCATCAACATCCCTCTCATTGAGGCATTGGAGAAGATGTTAGGGTATGCTAAGTACATGAAGGACTTGGTCACTAAAAAGTGCACTGTGAGTCAGGAGCTCTCCCAAGAGCTTCAACATTGTAGTGCTATTGCTATAACGTCCTTAGTTCAGAAGACAAAATATCCGAGTGCTTTCACCATTCCCTGTACCATTTGAGATATAGAGTTCTCAAGGGCACTATGTGATCTAGGTGTCAGCATAAATCTGATACCCCTTGCGATCTACAAAAATCTTAGATTGGGAGCTCCTACGCCAATTAGCATGTGATTATTGATAGCGGATCACATAGTGAAGAAACCTATAGGGATATTATATGATATGTTGGTAAAAGTTGATAAGTTCATATTCCCTACAGACTTTGTGATTTTAGATTGCGAATTTGACTTTGACGTCCCAATCATCTTGGGAAGACCATTCATAGCCACTGGATCAGCCCTAGTGGATTTTAAAGTTGGTCAACTCAAGTTTAGATTGAATGACGAAGAAGTTTTCTTCAATATATGTCAGTCCATGAAGCATCTAGTTGAGTTGAAAAGTGAAGTCTGGGCAACTGATGAAATCTAAGTAACCCATTTGTCCAAGTCGTGTCGCGACAATAAATCAGGAGCTGCTTGGGAGGCAACCCAAGGAACCTTGTTTCTTAGGCACCCAAGTATGTCTTTTTGACCCCTTATGTTCTATTTTATTTTGAATTTATTCATTGGGGACAATGCACATCTTTTCGGTAGGGTGTGGGTAGTTATGGGCCTCAATAAAGTCAGTAGCTTGGTCCATAACTATCCTAATTTTTTATCCCGAGGTTTTCTTGCTAGTGTTCTTTTTCCTTGTGGATGTTTAATTTATATTGAACCGGCAAGTTTAGGATGTTTAGATAATATTTGTAACATATAGTACCAATACTTGTGGCATATATCAAGTTTTTATGTTTTGTTTTAAAAGAAATAATGATACCCACTAAAAATTTTGATTAGTAGTTAGATAGAAACCATGTATATTTAGGTGTGTGACAATATCTATTCTAATAAGTGAGGGTACATTGAGATAAAAAGCATGATATGTGAGTCTTTTGTTGATAATGTATGTAGTGTCATTTGAGTGTGAGCATAATTTGCTAAATTCATGTGTTTTGTACTAATTCAGAACTTGTCTTGTTACTCTAAGTTAGATTATAGATTAATTGGATTAGGAAAGGATCTTAGGCCATTGTTCTTAATAGTCCACTTTTAGCCTAAAAATAACCAACTGTATTAGTGATATACCCCTTGTTCCTAATGTTTGAGCCTAACATGTACCCATTCTTTGAAAAAACCTGATTAACCTAGCCTTGTTAGTAAAAAAAATCCTGAAATTGGCCCTGGTCATTCCTTTAACATGGTGTACCTTGACTGAGGCACGCCTAAGTTGAGGGTGGCTACCAAAAGTGGCCCTGATTTTGAGGATGGATATTGTACACCTCAACATAGGCCAAAAGCCTAAGTTGAGGGTGACTAGTGTAAGAGTGAAATACAAAAATAAGGGGGTGATTTAAGAATATGGAGAAAAAGAAATATCATGTACTGGGTGCAAGAAAAATAAGTGAAGCCTTAGTTGTAAGCTAAAAAGCTAAATGAAGTGTAAAAACAAGGCAAAAAACTGAAAAATGAAAAGAAAGCACCCAGAAAAGCTTGAAATAGAAGAAAAGGAGAATAAGGTGAAAATAGTAGATGGTAGGGCAAAGGTGTAGAAAAACACAATGTTAAGGAGGGCCTTTAGTCACTATTTTGCCATAGTATTCTACCAAAGCCCCCTAAGCCTACGTCATAAGCCTAGAAAGTCCAAAAATGATCCAGTCCAGTTGGTTGAAGGTCTGAGTCATGAGTATAGGGGCAAGCCTATGGTATTAGGCATTATGCATGAATATCATTTGTGAGAGCAAGTGCTTTTGCATAGTCTCAAGGTCAAACATGAAAACATCACTGAGTGTCAAAAATGGGACTTCTTTCTGTGAGGGCATTTGCATTACATTGTTAGCATTAGGCTTGTTCAGTGATTATGTATTGTTGATAACTCCTTGCTTGTCATAATTGTGTTATCACATGCACTAGTTTATATTGGTTTGCTAAATAGCTATCTGATCCTATTTTGAAAAGTTGGTGTAGGTATCCGAGTCTCAGATGTATCTGATGTATGTCATTGAGTTGAGGTCTGTGTGTTACCGTATTGTCTATATAGATTGAGTCTATCGCTTGAGGACAAGCAACAATTTTAAGTTGAGGGTGTTGATGTGTTGCCAAAATACAATAACTTTGATATTTAAAACTTGGAATTTTGTGTGTTCTCAATGCAATATTGGTGGTTTTTATGTGTTTATGTTTGCAGGATTATAGGTTGGCCAGGATTTTGGGGAAAATTGCAGAAGTGCTGGTTTTTACTGTTAACGAGACCCTCTATGGGTTGTAGAGTAGTCTACGGGCCGTAGGAAGGTTTCGTGTGGAATTCCAGTGAGGGGCTAATTTATGAAGTTGATTCTATGACCATGCAGAAGAGCCGTAGAGCATTTTACAAGTCATAGAAGAGGATTCGTGCCCTGAGGATCAGAGAAGTGGACTTGCAGGAATGTCATTAGACGAAACCCTCTTATAGGTCATAAATCACTTTATGAGTCATAAAGGGGTGTCATAGAAGTGAAGCCCAAAATTCTAGCAGCTGAGAACAAGACCCCGATTACGGGCTGTAGAAGTCAATACGAGTCGTAAAGTACCTTGCATATGGCGTGCCGACCAGTTCTCCTATCTTGTTTAGGACTTGAATTTAATTATTATAAATAGGTCTTTTAGGTTATTTTTCAAAAGTTTTCGCCTAGTACTAAGAGAACTCAATATTTTGAGAGAGAAATTGTAAGATCATATTGGAGAGTCTTTGAGATACTTGTGGTTTAATTCAATCTTTAAGATTGTGATTCGTATTGAAATTGGATTGCTTGTTCTTAATTCTATTGTGTAAGTCTTTAATTATGTATACTAAATTCATAAGCTTTGTATCTACACATAGCATGAGTAGCTAAATCCACAACTAGGATTTTGGGAACCATGAAGAACTAACGAATCAAAATAGGATAATTCACAATTCTTGGAAGGTGTATATGCATGTATTAATTAACTCTCTTCATTTTGCATATTTTCTAGTGGTGGCCAACATTACAAGCCCCCCACCCCCACCCCCAGTGTTACTAATTGGATTAAGCTAGTAATGAATAGGAAAAGAAATTAATTAACAGTTCGATTGATGTGTTCTCGCCTGATCAACAAAATTGGGCCAATGGGAGGTTGTACAAGGACTAATAGGTAATAGTTAGTAATGCACACTATAGATATGGGTCAATTCACACAGTGAATGCACCTCTCACTTTTGACGAAGGGCTTGGTGAACTTAAATTACTCTCCTGCATGTTATACACTAGAGAAGAATTAGGTTAACTAGTGATACTGATTTGGGAAATTGAGGGGAGCACAATAGTCTACTTTCTCTCCATTATTGACTTCTCTCTTGTAATAGTAATTTAGTTTACTTTTCTTATTGATTATTGCAAACCACCTTCCCTCCAGGGAGGGGGGAATTAAATTGGTCAATCATTTGAAAAAATCAGAATCCTTCGAAAAAGTCACAACTTTTCGCAAAAGTCACAATCCTTCAATGTGAAAAATTATCATCTTTCAATATTATATTAAATATAATATACAATATAAAAAAATATACTAAATTGATTTTTAAGTTGAGTGTATTATAGTAACTAGTCTTTTGCACGTGCATTGCACGTGTATTCCGTACTAATTAGTACAAATTTTATATAATAACGTGAGTAATTTTTGAGCAAGTAATTACAAAATTTTGATGGGAGAGATGCAAGATAAACAAATGATGGGTGAGTTCGATTCAACCAATATTTATTGCTATTATGAAACTCAATTTTACGTAGTGAATGTGCTATGACCTAAAGCGGAAAGGATTTTTTTTGTCAGATTTAAAAGCATGACTCCTTTCTTCTATGAAATTAAAATGAGAATATTAATTAAATTGTACAAATATAATCATATTACTACAGAATAGAACATGATAATCATTTATCAAATTTTGATGATCTTGATGTTTTAGTACTTACTTTGTTAAAATTTACAGAGAAGAAATCATATTATTAATGATTGATGAATATATTCCATAATCAATCATAAACTTATTTGATGGGAAAAAAATAATAATCTTGAAATATTTGTGATACAAAATTGAAGAAAAAAATTGGGTGATTGATGTTTTCACCCTTTTTGTGCTTATGAATTAAATTTAATATTTTTAAAAGCAGAAATCTATGAGCAGCACCATAAAAATAGTTTCTGAAAATTTAAAGTTGAAGTTATAACATTAATTTTATATTTTTCTTAAAAAAACAGAGAGAGAATTATCTTCGCTTCATTCTCATTATGACATTCCCTATTTCTTGATGAGTAAAAAGAAGTTATCAAAACTGAAAAAAGCAATTAAAGTGGATTTCACTGTTGATTAGCTTCACCTCATAACTTATTAAAAATAGAAGATAATTCTTTTTTACAGTAGCATCTAAATCGGTAGGCTTCAATTAATTCAAAAAGTTTTGGTATAGATATTTGGTGTTAAATACAATCATAGTGTGAGGGAATATATGATTTTGTATGAAGGAGAAGCAGAGTTGAGCTATAATTGCTTTCAATAAATTAGCAAAATAATATACATATTCTTTCTCACACTAGTGAATCATTTGAATAAAAAAAACTATGAAATGAAGAAATAGTATCTATTTAAATGTTTGTTTTACCTCAGGAATGTTGAGCAGGCACTTGTCCAAATTAAAAATTCTCTGAAATTATTTCTTACCTGTGGTGAGAAAAACATAAAATTACGGTTAAAAATAAAATAAAATTTATAATATCGAGTGTTTTTTATAACATATATAACTAAAATTCATTGCTCACAAGAAACTTAAAAAATTGGAAGTATAATTTTATGAGATGCACCAACGTATATGCCATTGTCACCCAAAATGAGAATACAGGAAAATAATATATTTTCAGGGATCGTGTGACTAATAGATAGAGCTTTGACAAAGAATATCAAATGATAAAAAACCATAGGAGTGAACTGAAAGACAGACATACAAAAGGCAAAACATGTATACATTTGCTAATATGAGATGATAATTATTTTTAAATATTTAATTATTATGTTATTTTCTTTAACATTTAATTATTTAGTATAGGGGTAAAATGATTTATTATCTAGTTACATTGGTAACGAAGAAAATCAAAAGTTTTTCAGTTTATTATTCTCTCATTAGTTAACCAACACTTATAATAACTGAAATAAACATTTAATGATGAAATTAAACATGCAGCTTAATTGACTACTCAATAATAATAATAATAATAATAATAATAATAATAATAATAATAATAATAATAATAATAATAATAATAATAATAAT
>JAABOM020098641.1:0-26930 GCA_011800125.2 Solanum clarkiae | reverse complement strand
CTTCCCCTATTTTTGATCCTAAGGTTTTCTTGCTGTACTTTTTTTTCCTTGTGGATGTTTACTTTTCTGTTGAACCAGCATGTTTAGGTAGTGTAGATAATGGGTAAATTCATAGTAGCGTTATCTATAGGAATACATAATTTTTAGAGTTGTTTTTAATGTTTTGATGAAAAATTGGGTACCCTCAAAATTTTTGAGATTGTGATTATAGATGCATTTATACATTTTTTAGTATCTGGCAATGTTTGTTCTGATATTTTGAAGGTAAGCAGAGACTGCAAGCATGACCTGTGAGTATATACTTGATTGTGAATGCAATTGCCATGTGTGTAGTGAGCTTATTTTGCTGCATTCATGCATCTTGTATGGATCCAGAACTTGCCTAGTTACTCTAAAGTTGATTTGGTGATGCGGTGGATATGGAAAGGATCTTAGGCCGTTGTTCTTTGAGTGAACCCACTTTTAGCCTAAATGACCCACCAAGATGAGTGAGTAAATCCCTTGTTCCAAATTTTTGAGCTTATCATGTACTCATTCTTTCTTGATACCTTGCTAGCTTAACCTTGTTTGATTAAATATCTTGATATTAGCCCTGGTCTATCCTTGAACATGTTAACCGTGATTGAGGCCAAAGGCCTCAGTTGAGGGTGGCTACAGTTGGTAGCTCTGGTTTGAGGCATAGATATTGTGCACTTCACCTCAGGCTAAAAGCCTTAGTTGAGGGTGGTCCTTATTGTGGTAAAGTAATAATAATAAGGTGGTTAGTTGGGAAATCAAGAGAGAAAGGAAAAAGCATGAACCGAGTGAAGAAAGAGAAAAGAACAGTGCCTTGAATTGAGAAAAAGTAGCAAAACTGAGTTTGAAATTGAGGTATAGTTGTTAAAGAGAAAGAAAAACACTCAACAAAAGTTTAAAACAAGAGAATAGGGGTAGAGTGATTAAAAAGGGTTGGATTATGAAAGCAAAAAAAAAAAGTTGGTAAACATGGTTCAAGGATAACTTTTAGTCACTATTTGCCCAAAATACCATGCCACAGCACCCAGAACCTATGTTACAAGCCTATATGTCCTAAAGTGATCCAACTCTACTTTATCACCAGGCCTGAAGATAAGTATAGAGGAAAGCTTATGGTGTTAGTCAGTATGCATGGAATTTCAATTGTGAGAGTGAGAATGCTTCCTCAGTCCCTGAATTCTAAATGCTATTGAGTGAGTATGAGGTACTTATTTCCAGTGAGGAATTTGCACTACTTGAGTAGCATATGACTTTACCAGCAATTTTAGATGGATGATGCTCCTTAGCTTGTCATAGTTGGATTGCTAGGTATCTCATTATGTTCTTGTTTGGCCAATAACATTGCAGTCCTCTTTTGAAAATAGAAGTTAGGTATCTAGATCAGAGTAGTTGATATATATGCCATTAGTATAGCTGCTATGTATTTCTCTTTGTCTGCATAGATTGAGTCGTCGCTTGAGGACAAGCAACAATTCTAAGTTGAGGGTGTTGATGTGTTGTCAAAATACAGTACATTTGGTGCTTGAAACAAGGAATTTTATGAGTTCTTAAACCGACAATTTATTGTTTTGATGTGGTTTTGTGTTAATCTTTAAGAAAAGTTAGGTTGGCATGATTTTGAAGAAAAGTTGCAGATTTTGCTGAAGTATAGGCCTTACTAGCCCACCTACGAGTCGTAGCTCAAGCCACCAGTCATAGGGTGGTGTCATAGCAAGTATCAGAGACCAAAAATTAAGAAATCTGCTAAGTGGAGGGCATCCCTACGAGGCCATCATACGAGTCGTAAGCCTCACTACGACTCGTATAGGTGGACTTATAGCAAGAATCCGAGAGCCAAGATGTTGGACCAAAAACTGAAGGCCAAGACTATGAGAGGAACATAGAGTCATAGTTCAAGAAATGACTCATACCTATGGGTCGTACCAGTTCTGTCCAAGATACCAAGAATCTTATACGAGACCCCAACTACGACTCGTGGTCACCCTATAAGTCGTAACTGCAAGACTTATCAGATGCCAGCTATCTTTTTAATGTAAATTCTAGGGTTATTTTGTAAATACTATATATAATTTAAGTTAGGTTTTTTAGAAGAGTTCGACTAAGAGACAAACTAGAATTACATTTTGAATCTTTTGTTAGATTTTAGAGTAGTTTATTGTTCTCTATTGGAAAACCCATTTTGGGGATTGCAAATCCTGCCTTGCACTCATTGTTGATCAATCAAGCTTGTGGGTTTGCAACTTGTGGTGCCTATTTTCTGCATTGGTGTTGGTAAAGCTCTTATTTATGTTTATTATGTGCATTTTTATGTGTTTTGCCTTATCCATGAGTAGCTAAGCACCCACAGCGTGGGTTTGTGGGAACCATAGGTAGTTGACTTGAAATAACCTTGGTTTATTGCATTTCTATGATTGGGGTTTTGCATGTATTGTCTATTTTCCTTCATTTTTATTGTTGTTTGGTGGTGTCCAACACAAAACCCCGCTACTATCACAATCCCGATCAAGGTAGTGACAAATAGGAAAAAGGAAATAGATGATAGAATTCGATTGATGTGTTCTCGTCTAATCAACCAAGCCTGACCAAAGAGGGGCTTGACTGGAACAATAGGTAATAGTTAGTTGGCACGCCATGGTTGCCGACCAAGCACTATAGTGAAATTCGACCTTCACCTTCACAAGACGGCTGGAAGAACCTAAGTTACCGTCCTGCAAGAAAATCACCAATTGTAGTTATGTTATCTAGGGTAATCGAGTCGACAAAGCATGGGGAACACAATTCCCAACTTTTCCCCAAAATTGAGTGTTTCCTCGTGTTATAGTTAGTAGAAGTTTTATTTCTTTTTTTGAATCACAAACCCCTCCCCATTTAGAGATTGTAGTCGTAAATACTAGAGATGATTAGTGGTGAAGTCTTATAATCAAGCCCTGTTTTCCCTATGGATTCGACCCGAACCTCGGTTAGGTGAACTGCTGACAACGACTGCTTTCTTGTAGGAGCATGAACATCATCACCGCGCCACCAATACATCTCCCTCAAGTCTCAATACATCTATGTAGAACCAGAGTGAATGTAATAGGATGAATTATGTGCCTCCTTTAAGATCAATTCTCTCAAGTCATCCATTTGGTGCCTAAGGGCACCATCTCCCTCTTGGGAGAAAACCTCCACTTTACCATCTCTCACCAAGGCCTTCAATTCTAGCAAGGTGGGGTCAAGGTCTTGTTTCGCCTTTACCTCTTCCATCAAGGATGATCTAGAACCATTACCCCACTATCTTCAACTTCATCTAACCTAAACCCAAATCTAGCCAACCAGTGAACCTCTTTGGCCAACGTTTTGCCACCATCATCAAAATGAATTAGACTACCCATAGACACCCTACTTAGAGCATCGGCCATAACATTAGCTTTGTCGGGGTGATAATGCACACTTATATCATAATCTTTAAGGAGCTATAACCACCTTCTTTGTCTCAAATTAAGATCTTTTTGGGTGAACACCTATCGGAAAATCTGTTGGTCAGTAAACACATCAACATGAACCCCATACAAGTAATGATGCCAAATTTTCAAGAAAATACCACAGCGGCCAATTCAAGAACATGGGTAGAATAATTCTTCTTATGCACCTTAAGTTGTCTATAGGCATATGCTCTCACCTTACCACTTTGCATCAAAACACACCTCAAACCAATTCTTGAGGCATCACAATATACAACAAATCCTTCCAACCCTTCTGGTAGAGCCAAGATAAGAGCAGAGACAAGCTTATCTTTCAAGGTTTGGAAACTCTTTTCACACTTATCGATCCACACAAATTTCACCTTCTTTTGGTCAATTTAATCATAGGAGAAGCAATAGAAGAGAAACCATTTACAAACCTCTGGTAATAACCCGCCAAACCCAAGAAACTTCTAATGCCTGATGGAGTCAAAGGTCTAGGCCAATTTCTAATCACCTCTGTCTTCTTAGGATCCACCTTAACGCCATTACCTGACATTACATTCCCTATAAAAGCAACGTCTTTCAACCAAAACTCACATATATCATATTTTGCATACAACACCTCCCCCTCAAGATTTGCAACACCACCTTCTTTCTCCTCCTTACTCTGGGAATAAATCAAAATATCATCAATGAAAACTACCACAAACAAGTCAAGGTAGGGACTAAAGACCCTATTCATAAGATCCATAAATATAGTCGGTGCATTAGTCAACCCAAAGGACATTACCACAAACTCAAACTGCTCATACCTAGTCCGGAAAGTCATCTTGGGAATGTCACACTCCCTCATTTTCACTTGGTGATACTTGGACCGAAGATCAATCTTAGAAAAGTAACAAGCCCCTTGAAGTTGATCAAAAAGTTCATCAGTCTTTGGTAGAGGGTACTTGTTAATTATGGTGACTCTATCAAGTTGTTGGTAATCAATGCACATTCTAAGAGAACCATCCTTTTTCTTCACAAACAACACGGTGCACCCCAAGATGACTTACTAGGCCTTATAAAACCCTTTTTCAACAAATCCCTCAATTGCTACTTTAACTCATTGAAATCCAACGGGGCCATATTGTAAGGGGGAATAAAAATAGGTTGAGTATCGGGAAGGAGTTCTATACAAAAATTTATTTCCCTTTCAGAAGGAATACCAAGAATCTCATGGGGAAAGACATCAAGAAAATCATTACCACCAGTACCCTCTCAATAGGAAGGACTTTGGACTCAACATCCTTAACCCTCATAACATGATAAAGACGACCCTTACAAATCAACTTTTAGGCTTTAATGCAATAAATGAATCTACCCTTGACAACCACATCACGACTTTCCCACTCAAGGACTGGCTTATTAGGAAATTAGAATTTAACCCTATGGGTTCTACAATCAATAGAAGTATAATATGTATGCAATCAATCCATCCTAAGAATGACATCAAAATCCACCATATCTAACTCAACAAAATCACAATGCATAATTTCATGCAATATGAATACGGGACAATTTCTATAGACTCTTTTTCCAACAATGGACTCACCAATGGGGGTGGACACTTCATAAGGTTCATACAATAATTCGGGACTAATATGAAGCTTTTCGGCAACAAAAAGAGTAATAAAAGAAAGAGTGGCATCGGGTTCTATCAATGCATACACATCAAAATCAAAAACCTTTAACATGACGGTGACATCATCGGGAACCTCATCCATCCCTTGTCTTCCTTGAAGAGCATAGAATCTATTTTGCCTTGGAGCACCCCCCTTCCTGGCCTTCTCTTTCCCTTTGGGAATGTATTTACACCTTGGCCTTATGGACGTCAATCTCTACCTTTGTTTTGAGCATGAGGATAATCAACGACCTTATGACCCACTTCACCACAACTAAAGAAGGCATTTGAGCTTCTCATACATGGGCCATTATGGTTTCTGCCACATCTTTTGCACATAGGGTTAGGTACCACACCACCACAACCTTGGAATCTCAAACAATCATTAGCAAACCTCATATTAGGAGCATTAGAAGACCCTTTATGTCACAGACTTAGATATTTACTAAGAATTACGTGTGGCACTAGTCGATTTGCTCATGATTCTTTCACGATCTTGCAAATACCAGTAAGCCTTTCAACTTTGGATCTCTAAGGGAACGCTAGATTAAGAAGACAAGACAACTTTTAGAAAGAAGACTTCTTTAACACTTGGAAGATTGCTACAACTCTCTTGGATGGTTTGTACAAATGGGTGGCCATCCTATTCATACTACTACCTAGGGGCCAAAGTGTAACTAATAATTACTTACAAGTCCCCCACTTATTTACACTTTAGTCCCCTCTATAGAATCTACCATACTATTCTAGAGAACTAAAGACTACAAGATATTTCTATACAATTCTAGAATCTTCCAGGATCCTCCTTGAAACTCCACACATTTCTAGAATCTTCCACACATCTCTACAGAGTTCAATACATCTCTAGAGAATTCCACACTTCTCTAGAGTCTTCCAAGGAACTTCAAGAGCTATCCACATTGTTCTAGAGTCTTCTAGAAACCTTTCCAAGACTTTAGTTTCTTTTCCTTGACTCTAGATTCTTCCTTACTTTTAAGAACAAGAGGCAGGCCATCACACTCTCCCCCACCTGATGTTGCAACGTCCTCGGCGTAATGCTGCTGTTGGAACTCCCTGTCTCCACCTTCGAACTGCCATAAGTCCTCGTGCCATCCCCTTGTGGTCTTCTCTGGAGTTCACTCCCTTTCCGTGCTCAAGGAGTACTGTTGTAGTTGGCTATCCTTTCTCCCTCTTGGCTTTCTTCGATGGCTTCTCCTCTGATGACCTTTCCTCTTAGCGGGCGTGGAACACAACAATGGCTTTTTACTCTAGAAGCCCTCCATAAGCCGTAAGGCTGACAGCTGAACTTGTCCCCTTAGCTTAGGCATCTACACTAAGGACACCATGCAGGAACGTTCCTGCTCCAAAACCACGAGTTGTTAGAGGTAGGGTTCAATCACCACATGGTACTAATGGAAGAATTCCTGCCCAAGGATGATGTCTAAGAGGTCTATTGGAGCAATATGGAAGTTGGACTTGCCATGCCACTCACCCAATGCTATATTGACTCCCTGAGCAACTCTACACACAGGAGTCATTGGCGCATTGACTGTCCTAAGTTGCATATTACTTGGATCAAATTTCATCCCCAGCTTGGTTGTTGCAAACTTAGTCATGATGTTAGCCTCTATGCCTATGTCGACCATGGAACGAGTGGACGCCCATTAATCGTGATGTCCACGCATTGTGGATGGCACCCTTTCGGCTTCTCTGGTTCTCGCATGATAGTTCTACATAGCCTAGTCATGCCTACTTGGGCCGCGTTCGAATCTTCCCCCGATTCGTGCGCCTCTTTCTGTGCCTTTTTCTCCTTCCATTCCCGCAATATGGCACCAAGGCTCTTTAGTTCGGGGCACTTCTTGTAACTATGCGGCCCTCGCATATGTAGCACTTAAGCTCTTTCTCAGACTGTGCCTTGCCCTCTCTGCTGCTTTGTCGCCTGGGCCTCCTGTTATCAGGCCTATCGGTGTCATGATACTTGGGATCTGGCTGCCAACTCTTGCCTTTGCTACCATTTCCCCCACCTTGGTCATGACTACCATCTATATCTTCTCCCCAATCTTTACCTCTGTCCTGCTGGAAGTCCATCGGGGCTTCTGCCTGGGTGATGGCCTCGTCAAAGGTTGAAACTTGTCGTCACACCAGTTTCATCCGGGCCCAACTCTGTAATCCGTCCATGAAGTTGAACAGCATATCTTCTTCCATGAGTTTGGGGATTTGAAGCATAAGAGTTGTGAACTCCTTTATGTATGCCTTCATGCTGCCTATCTGCTTCAATTCCCTAAGCCTCCTTTTGGCTTCATAGTTTGGGTAGAAGGCCTTCTTGAACTCTGCCTTGAATTGTTCCCATGTCCTGATCGAGCAGAGTCCCTTTCCTATCTCGGTATCCTTTTGTTTCCACCATAGCATCGCCATCTCGGTCAAGTACATCACAGCCGTGTTGATCTTTGTATCATTGTTGCTCACCTTGTTGCACTTGAAGTAGTTCTCCAAGTGCCACAAGAAGTTTTCCACCTCTTGGGCGTCACGGACACCTTTAAAGATGGGTGGCTTGGGAGCCTCGATCCTGGCCTCCCATTCTATGGCCGGGGTGGCATGTCTCCCCTGCTGAATGGCTTCCTCGAGCTCCTTTACCTTGGTACTCATAGCTTCTAGCATGCCCATGAACTTTCTCTCCAAGGCCTCGATTCTACTCTCCAAAGAAGCATGAGCTTCTTCCTCTACTATCCACTGGTCGTCAAGGTCCTTACGGATGTTATCATTTTCCTCAAGGGCGAAGTCCTCCAAGGTCTTGAAATTGCCATCGATCTGATTCAAGCGATGACCTAGAAACTCTATGGCCTGGCGGGCAGTATCTACTCTAGCTATCCATTCCATCCCGGGAGTGACCTCTGTTGGCAACTCCTCTTGCTCATCGTCACTTACTTTAGCGGTTGAAAGGGAGACAACATCACTTGGGGCAAAATCAGTTGGCACTTTCTCCACCTTCTTGGCATTCTTATTACCCTTGTGCTTTTTGGTAATGTCTGTCATGACTCCGACAGTGCTAGCAGCATAAACCTCTCTGTCACTTGCCATTACTTCCCTTAGTAGCCTGCTCGGATACCACTCTGTCACGGACTTAGACCTTCGCTAAGACTTCCGTGCGGCACTAGTCGATTTGCTCATGATTCTTTCACGATCTTGCAAATACTAGTAAGCCTTTCAACTTTGGATCTCTAAGGGAACGTTAGATTAAGTAGACAAGATAGCTTTTAGAAAGAAGACTTCTTTAACACTTGGAAGACTGCTACAACTTTCTTGGATGGTCTGTACAAATGGGTGGCCCTCCTATTTATACTACTACCTAGGGGCCAAAGTGCAATTAATAATTATTTATAAGTCCCCCACTTATTTATACTTTAGTCCCCTCTCTAGAATCTTCCATACTATTCTAGAGAACTAAAGACTACAAGATATTTCTATACAATTCTAGAATCTTCCAGGATCCTCTTTCAAACTCCACACATGTCTAGAATCTTCCACACATCTCTAGAGAGTTCCACATATCTCTAGAGTTTTCCACATATCTCTAGAGAGCTCCACACATCTCTACAGAATTCCACACTTCTTTAGAGTCTTCCAAGGAACTTCAAGAGCTATCCACAATGTTCTAGAGTCTTCTAGAAACCTCTCTAAGACTCCAGTTTCTTTTCCTTGACTCTAGATTCTTCCTTATTTTTAAGAAAATGTGGCGGGCCATCACACTTGGTCTTGGGGCCAAACCAGCCACCCTTGGAATTTTGGAATCCCTTCAAACGAGCCCTCTTGGACTCACCACTTCGTCTCCTTCTAAACTTTTCCCCCTCTAGTTGTTCGGCATATGCCATGAGGCAAGACAACTCCATATCACCTATTAGCATGGTGGCACGATACTCCTCATTAACCTAGTCAGACACACCCGACACAAATTTGTTCATCCTTAATCCAGCTCGGCAACCAATTGTTGGGCATACTTTGAGAGTTGGTTGAACTTGAGGGAACACTCCCTCACACTCATGGAACCTTGCTTAAGGTTCATAAACTCCATTATTTTAGCCTTCCTTAGCTCGATAGGAAAGAACTAGTTGAGGAATGCGGCTTTGAACTCCTCCCAAGGAATAGCATCATCATCTCTCGTCTCCAACTTCCATTATGTCACCAAATTTTAGCGAGCCCTTTGAGTTGGTAAACTGCCAACTCTGCCTTTTCGTCCGAATTAACCCCCATAATAGATAGAACTTTGTACACCTCATCAATGAACTCTTGGGAATCCTCATCCGTCTTGGATCTATGAAACTCCAATGGGTTAATTCTAGTGAAACCCCTCACCCTAGAAGCCTGAGTGGGAGCATGAGGGGATTAGACCCCTGGGTGAATTTAGTTGGTCATTGCACAAGCCAACATCGTAATAGCATCCTGGAACTCATCTTAGGCTACCCCTCCGCCTTGATGGGCTTTAGGAGCAGGAGGGGCCGATTGCTCCTCGAGTGTATGGGCTCTCCTTAGTCTCCCCCTTGGAATTGGCATGATCTAGAAGAGCAAAGAGCATTCATTTGGGGAAAATCCATACACGTACATCTAAAACACGATATAGACCATGAAGAAGTGAAACATTTAGTAAACTGCCTCATAGCCTCCCATTCATAGTGGTGGCGCGCTTCACAACTATGAACAACACTCTAATCGACGTGGTGTGTTGGATTTCAAGGACCATTATCAACCTAGTGCTCTAATACCAAGTTTTTCATGACCCAAGCCTAGGGCCTAGATGTGACACGGCGAATGGGGAACCCAAAGGAACCCCAAACAAGCCTCTTAGCATATCAATCACACATCCTTGTTCGCAAAAGCAAAGTAACAATTAACAAGAGATATAAATAGGGAAAATGGGACTAAGGGAAAGAATTTGATAATCATAAAACATTCAAGAGTTGAATTCATAACATTAATACATCAATTGTTTCTACAACAACTCTAACATAGATTGGAGTGGGAGCCAAGACACTCTCCGGGCTCACCCTCATAATAACAAGTGTTCAACATGAAGAAGTCTCGATATAGCAAGATTAGTAAAGATAGTGTCCTCGGACTTGAGGACTCACCAAAACTTATCGTCAATGCAACGAACTAACCATGTGGAGGATGATCACTAACCATGTGGAGGATGATCGAGAGGTTCTCCGGTTCCTACATGGTCACTTCATATGGGCATAGAGTATGCGTTAGTACATTTGAATGTACAAAATATGTAGGATTCAATGCAACAAGACATAAGACAACATAGTAAAAATGCAAAATCATAAGCAATGGATAAGTATAATATTAATATGGCATACACATTCAATGCTTGAAATGAAACATGCTTGTAAATCATATAACTTGCAAATATAGATTAAATGTGTGGGAAGAACCATAACCAACACAGACCATGCAAAATATTACTTGGAATCAAAGACATGTCACCCCCTTGGTGAGGTGATTGAAGTATCCACCCCTCAACATGGTGGTATGGCCATGTCACCCACAATAAGGTGGTCGAGGTATCCACCCTTCAACATGGTGGTATGGGCATGGCACCCCCTAACAAGGTGGTCAAAGTATCCACCCTCAACATAGTAGTAAGGGCATGTCACCCCCTAACAAGATGGTCGAGGTATCCACCTTTCAATATGGTGGCATGATCATGTCACCCCCCAACAAGGTGGTCGAGGTATCCACCCCTCAATATGGCGATTAGGCATGTAACTCCCCAACAAGGTATGGTCTACTTGCAACACTATAGATATTTTTCATGAATTCAATGCATAAATGCAAGCCATTAATCATAATAAAGTCACTTAACTCATCAACTATGTAACAGATCATCAATAACTTGAGAATCTTTGTCAAGACATTCTATCAAACAATTGGTGGGAGTGTAATGCTAGTTCAAAGTCATGCAATTCAAGAGTGAAATAATATGAGAAAAAGTCAATGTAAATCAAACCACCAACATATAGTAAAACCCTCATTTAAGATACCTTGAAATCTATCATCAAATCTCATAATAGATCATAGTTTCATAACCCAAAACATGCATAGTCTCTATAGACAAAACCAATTCATAGTATAAGCCTGAAGTAGATAGACATACATAATCAATCAACATTTCATAAAACCCCAACATAACTTATAATCAAAATCCATAATAAGAGATACCCATAAATGATACAACTTGGAAACATGAAATTTTCATAAAAGGGAGCTTGAAGAGAACTTGGAGCTTGAATATGGATTTGGAACTTGGTTTTGTCTATAGAGACTATGCATGTTTTGGGTTTTCTTGAGTTGAGCTTGAAGAGAACTTGGAGCTTGAAGAGGATCATTGAGTTCCAAATTGTGATAAGAAAAACATGATTTTAATGTCCATATTAATAGTGTATTTGGTGCCACGTGCATGTGAGCTTCATTGTATAATTCTGATATTGTATTTCAATCAAGAACTTGCCTTGTTAGTCTAACCGAGACTGTAAGTTAGTTGGATAGGAAAGGACTACAGACTATTATTCATAATAATCCACTTAGCCTAAATAACTGACCAAATATAACGTGTATCCCTCAATCCGAAAGTTTGAGCCATATGTGTACCTTTTCTCTGTATATACCTAAGTCACTAAACCATTTTGTCCATGAAATTCCTGAATTTGGCATTGGTCTCTCCTAAAATATTATGCACCTTGACTCAGGCCAAAAGCCTAATTTGAGGGTAGCTACCGAAAGTTGTACTAGTTCATATGTTGGACATTGTGGACCTCTCCTCAAGCTAAAAGCTTAAGTTGAGTATGGCAACTGCAAAGAAGTCACGACAACTCACGATGGGAATTAGAGTAGTACAATGGAAAAAAAGACAAATAAGAAATGGTGTGAGAAAATAGAATAAATACCAAAAAGAAAGTTGAAAAGAGAAAGAACTGAGAAACATTAAAAAAATAAGAAATAAGAAGCCAGAGAAATAGATTAATACACCCGAAAATGTTTGAAATAGGAAAAAGGGAACAACAAGTTAATTATTGTTGTTGGTAAGGCGAAGTACAAAATAGCAGCATTAAGAAGGGGTGTTAATCACTATTTCATGACCTGGTCATGACGGCTCCTGCTAGGTTCCACCTATAGGCAAGCCAATTTCACAACCCCAGGGTACCTATCCCAGCTCTCTATAGTCACAATCATAACAAATATGGCGACATAAATAACCGAAATCTTTTCAGAACCTAGAAGTCGACTATACAAAGCTATGATAGATCCAAGGACATATTATATACATATATAGATAATCGTAATAATATATAAAACTAGGAGTGCTCCTACAAATAAATAATTCTACTATAAAAGGCAAATGTGCTCAACACTCACCAATGCATCAAATACCCAATGGGCCACCCCCTCAAATGACTCTCAGTATCTCCCTTCATACCTAGACATCTGTATATCACTTCTCAAACATGGTCCTCAGTAGCTATTACCATTCAGCCCCTATTCTGTAATGTTTAACAATCAACCGTTGGCAAGAACTTCGAGAGTAGCCAGCAGTGCTTATAATTCACAAAATTTCTACTATATAACACAGTAGTAGTTCGACGGACACAATCAACTACTCACAATGGCCACAAAAGATTGAATATCCACCACCAAAACCTCCCTTAACAATATCTGAGAATCATTTAAATTTAAAAAATCATGTTGGAATACATTTAACTTATCCAGAATACAGCAGCGCAACATCAATACAGGAAACAAGAATTTATAGCAAAACAAGCAAAAGCTAGAACTAACTCGAATCCGACCAGTCCAACCTATTTCAAAACATCAATAGGGTTGGTATATCGGGTTATGCTCACCTCACCTTTCCACTTGCATGACTTCTCTCAGGGTTGACATCCTCAGAACTGCTTTGTTCCTAATCTTAAGTTGTAGCAATTGGCATCCAAAGTCAGCGTAACCCCAAGTGCCGACTCTGAGTTGCCCCTAGTTTATCTTGAATAATCCTGACTCTGGTTAAGGCATCATAAACCAAATCTACACTATATGGGCTCGGCATTGTAGACTCAAACCACTTAACTGGAGTACAACATTGGCAACTGCCTAATAGCAATAGGTCAACTCACCCCTGAGTAATTTCAAAACCAAAGCCAACTGATAATATCACTCGCCCTGTGTATCAAAATCCTGATGAATAACCATACCGAATCCCCCACTAATAAAAGGGACCTTCTCGATACCTGACCCAGGATAAAAGAAGTTTAGAACCCATATTTGAGTAAGAAATGTATCTAACAATATAATACCATAACCTAAATACCAGGAAACCTGACAAAAGGATTAGCATTCCCACTAGCAAGCATAGCCAAGAATTTGGAAAACACAATCCAAGCCACCTAACAATTATAACAAATCCCTAGGGAAGAGTGGCTGGCAAATCAGCTTATAATGCAATTATATCACATACGACAACAGACAATCCAACTAAGCCCTAAGGCATAACATTTATCTCACAATCTATTCGTCCAAGGATCAGGAGGACCATATTTCAACAGAATAATATTTATAAATGCACAAGTTATAGCTAGGCGTATAATTGGTAGTCGATTGCTCAATACTATTTACACTAGTATCAAAATACCCACTCTATTAGTCAAGTATCGAAATGATCATATGGATAAAGGGTTTTGGCTTACATTTAGACTCCGACAGGGTATAATAATAACACAGGTGATAATAACTCAAAATCCCATTAGGTATAGCATACTCATCCTCATTGGGAAATCCGACAGGTTAAACCAATAGTTAAATTATCAAATACAGATATATAGAGAGCACAGTGCTTAAAATTACTTCAGACACAACTTATCTTGCCTTTGAAATCTCTATTAGGAGTGCTCACAACCCACATAATATTTAACCAATAGCTTATGTACAGATACATGTATCACAGAATTTCGGCCCTAATAACATCTCCCATACTACAATGCATAGCATCTATCATCCAAGTAGCATATCTTGAAGACTATGTTGCATCTTAGGTTGAGTCTGTTGCTTGAGAATAAGCATAAATTTCAAGTTGAGGGTGTTGATGTGCCTCAAAAATATGACACTTTTCATGTTTGAAACATAAAATTTTGTGTGTTCCCTAGTTACATGTCTCACTAAATTGATAACACTTGCATTCATGTTATTCTTAGTATAGGTTTAAATTACAATTTGTTACATATAAATCCCCCCCCTCTTATTAGTATGTTGATTATTTCCTCGATATTTCTTTGATTATTCCAAGTTTGGTTCATATTTCTCGTGAGATTGACCCTAACTATTGTTAGGTTTCACATTTGAAACAATGACTGTAAAGTCGAGTCATGATAGAGAACCTATTAAAATTGCCTAGTTTTAATGTTCCATAATGTGACCATGTGATCTCATAAAACTTGAAATGACTAACTTTGATATCATTTTTAACTTGGATTAGCTTCACGCAGGTTATGTTTCTATTAGTTATAGGACCTGAGTGGTCAAATACTCATTCCCTAATAAACTAGTCCTAGAGTGGAAGAATAAAAATTATGTGTTCATGGGTTGATTCATATCATGTCTGGGTTGCATCTATCATTTAGTAAGGATTAGGGTTACAAATTCTAAAGCCCCTACTCTAGAGTCGGTTCTATTTGTTAATGAGTTTCTTGATACCTTTCTTGATGACTTTCCTAGTATTCCATCAAAAAGGAAAATTGACTCGGAATAGATCTCTTTCCTGATACCCAACCAATATTTATTCCTTCTTATCGTATGTCCCCATTGGAACTGAATGAGTTGAAGGATAAATTGAAGGGCCTATTGGATAAGTGCTTCATAAGTCTAAGTATCCCGACATGGAGTACTCCTATGTTATTTGTCAAAAAGAAGGATGTGCCACTGCAAATGTGTATTGACTATCGATAATTGAATATGTTTATCATAAAAAACAAGTACCCCATGCTAAGAACTAATGATGTATTTGATCAACTCCAAGGTGAAAGCTATTTTTCTAAGATCGAGCTCTGATCTGGTTATCACTAACTAACGGTAACGGAGTGTGACATCCCGACAATGGCTTTTATAATACAGTATGGTTATTTTGAGTATTTTATTATGTCATTTGGGTTGACAAATGTTATCATTGCCTTCAAAGGCTTAGTGAATGCTCAAATTAGATCTCTTTCCTGATACCTAACCAATATTTATTCCTTCTTATCGTATGTCCCCATTGGAACTGAATGAGTTGAAGGATAAATTGAAGGGCCTATTGGATAAGTGCTTCATAAGTCTAAGTATCCCGACATGGAGTACTCCTATGTTATTTGTCAAAAAGAAGGATGTGCCACTGCAAATGTGTATTGACTATCGATAATTGAATATGTTTATCATAAAAAACAAGTACCCCATGCTAAGAACTAATGATGTATTTGATCAACTCCAAGGTGAAAGCTATTTTTCTAAGATCGAGCTCTGATCTGGTTATCACTAACTAACGGTAACGGAGTGTGACATCCCGACAATGGCTTTTATAATACAGTATGGTTATTTTGAGTATTTTATTATGTCATTTGGGTTGACAAATGTTATCATTGCCTTCAAAGGCTTAGTGAATGCTCAAATTACACTTGGATATGTTTGCAGTTGGCTTTACTGCCAATATACTGGTTTACTCCCAAAGTGAGGAAGAGCATATGAGTTACTTGAGAATTGTATTGCAAACTTTGAAGGGCCTATAACTATTTACCAAATATAGAGTGTGTTGATTTTGGTTGACATTAGTAGCATTCCTAGGTAACATTATCTTTATAAATGTATTATGGTTAATCCTAAGAAAATGGAGGTGGTAAAGAATTGTCCTAGACTTTGTCTCCTTCAGATATTCAAAATTATCTAGCTTTGGTTGGATACGCTAGAAGGTCTGTAGAGTGGTTTTCATCTATTGCATCACTTTTGACTAAATTGACCCAAAAGAAGGTATAATTTTAATGGTTGGTTGAGTGTGAGCGAAGTTTTCAAATGTTGAAGGATCATCTTACTCCGGGATCAATTTAGATAATGCCAAAAGGTTCAGATAGATTTGTGGTATATTGTGATATCTCACGATTTAGTTGGGTTGTATGTTAATGCAATAAAGCAATGTCATAGTATATACGTCTAGAAACTCAAAGTACATGAAAGTAGTTATCCCACTCATGATCTTAAATTAGGGTGGTTAGGTTTGGCTTGAAAGTTTGGTGTCATTATCTTTTTGCAGTGCATATTGACATATTCACCGATAAGAAGAGTCTACAATATGTGTTCAACCAAAGAGACTTGAATCTTTAAGAAAGAAGGTGGCTTCATCTACTAAAGGATTATAATACAAGTATGTCGTACCATCGAGGAATGATTAATGTTGTTTTGATGCACTAGTTGGATATCTATGAATAGCATTGCTGATATAAAGGATGAAAAGAATGAATTGTCTAAGGATGTGTACTGATTGGGACACTTGGATGTTAGGTTGAGTGATTTTAATTAGGCTGGTATTTTTGTTCATAATGGTTCGACATCTTCCCTGGTGGTAGATATAAAAGCAAAGCAACACACAGATCCGAATTTTGTTGAGTTATAGAAGTTGATTGCCAATAAAAAGATTGAGATTTTCTCCCAAGGGAGAGATGGTGGTACTTTATTACCAAGGTCTCCTATGTATTCCAAATATTGACAACCTATGAAAGATGATATTAAGTGAAGCCCTTAATTTTCAATATTCTATTCACCCAAGATCTACTGAAATATATAGAGATTTAATGGAGGTGCATTGGTGGAATGATATAAAGAGGGACATAGCAAGATTTAAAGTGGATTGTCCTAATTGTCAACAAGTGAAAGTAGAGCATCAAAGCTATGGAGGTTTAACCCATGACATTAAAATACCTACTTAAAAGTGAGAAGATGTGAATATGGACTTCATAATGGGGTTGCCTCGTACCCCTAGAGAACATGCTTCGATTTGTATGCCAGTGGATCGAATGAAAAAACCAGCCTATTTTCTACCAATTGACAATTCTTATAATGCTAAAGTGTAACGATCCAAAAAAGTGCTCGAAAATGTGCCTCGAAAGTGTCCAGAATCGTATTACCCATATATCACAAAATTTGTGTGCGATATCAAAAATCCAACATCATATTCTTGTTCAAGGGTCATTTTGAATGGAAAATGGCTCTGACCCTGATTTAAGAGCAAACGATTAGCAATTTTGATTTTCCAAAAATGCAAATTCCAGTGGGGTTTACGCGTCCCTTCCGCAACGCGCACCAGTGTTAAAACTGGTGCAGATTTTGGACTTTGGTCCAAGACTTTTAAGTCTTGGGCGTAAGTGTTCCCAAATGTGAAAATACCTATACTTGGCCATTTTCACCCTCATATCATTCTAAACATTCTCCAATACTCATTCAAACACTTAGCCAAATATTTTACTCCTAAACTTAATTCTCAAAACCCTTTCCGGATCAGAAGGATTGCACTCAAGCTTCAAGTCTCCATTTCCAATCTTCATCAAGTTTATCTCTAAAGCTAAGGCATGTGAGTTTCTTTCATGGGTTCCATTCACCGATGATACCCAAGCTTCCTTTTACTCTAAATTACATGATTTAAAGATGATTTACTCATGGGTCATATTTATTATGAAAATCATTGCACACTATGTAAGGGTTTATAAAATTGTGACTGTTTTGCAATATCTTAAGCTATGAAACCAAGATCTACTGTACGATTTATGAAGAGTTTTGATGTATATTGCTTAAGGGTATTACTAAGTATCTACTGAAGGTTTAACATCGAACTTTTTAGTATGATTTCACTTTTGAATTGGATGGTTTTACACTAGCACTACATACCCTCTAAGTGTGATAAAATATCCGATTATGGTTTCTTGAGGAATTAAAGATCCAATGCATATCTTATGAGTTGAATGACTATATGATGATGATATGATGGTGATATGATGATGAAATGATGATGAAAAGAATGTATATATGATATTCTCCTATATAGTGTTTCAATGTGACGATGCCCTACTCGGGGGTTGTGCATCGGGTAACCTTGTCAAGGGGTTCGTACCATGATAAACTATTGGGGGTTTGTACCCCGCACCATGGGTGGTAGGGTGCAACTATCCATCAACCTTGTTAGGGGTTTATACCCATCAACCTATAGGGGGTTTATACTCTGGCACCACGGATGATAAGGTACGACGATCCACCAATCTATCATGGGGTTGGTACTCCAGTACCATAGGTGGTAGGGTGCGGCAATCCACCAACCCATTGATAGGGTTCGTACCTCAATCACTAAGGGTGGTAGGATGCGATGATCCACCAATAGTTTAATTGTCTCTTCTTAAACATATGTTATGTCCTATGTAAGCATGTTTTACTTAAGCATTAATGATACATGTCATATTGTTACTATGCTAGCTATTGTTTATCTCTATGTATTTTGACTATGATGCCTATCTCTTGTTGCATTGCATCCTATATACTTAGTACATTCAAACATACTAATGCATACTCTATGCATACATGAAGTCACCATGTAGGAACCGAAGTACCACTTGATCATCCTCATCTATGTGGCTAGTTCGATTGTCCTACAAGCTTGTTGGTGAGTCCTCCATTTCGGGGACGTTACTTATGATCTCTTGCTATGTATTAAGACTATCTTTCTTTTTGTTATGTATTGACTATGAGGGTGAGCCCGGTTACTTGTCTTGGACCCTGCTCTTATCTATGTAGTAGAGGAGTTGTTGGACATGTTATGTATCTATGCTTGAGCCTCGACTCTCTTATTTTCTTGAAGTTACAATATAGAAGTTTACCCTTGGTACCAATTTCCCTTATTTATACTTTCCTATCATTGTCATTTTAATTACTTTCATGACCAAGGATGTGTAATGATATGCTATGAGGCTTGTTTGGGGTCATTTCGAGTTCCCCATTCGCCGGTCACATCTAGACCCTAGGCTTTGGTCATGACAAAGATGGTATCAAAGCACTAGGTTGTTAGATCCTCGGAGTCTAACATAACGTGTTGATTAGAGTCCTATTCATGGGTTGTGCACCACAATTATGAGTAGGAACCTATGAGACGTTTCAGGAAATGTTTCCCTTCTTCATGTTCTAAGTTGTGCTATAGAGTTGAAGTAAGCTTTCCTCCCCTAATGTTTGTTCTTTACTATGGTATGCTAGATCATGCCTAACACGAGAGAAAGACGAGCCCGCACGCCCTTAGAGCAACCGACCAATGGAGAGCTTAGGGAATCTCTCACCTTGCTTGCACAAGTGGTAGCTAATCAAGCCAATCAAGGGGCCCAAGCCCCTCATTCTCCTACACTGGCCTCTCGGGTGAGAGACTTCATGAGAATGAATCCCCCAAAAATCCATGGATCAAAGGTAAGTGAGGACCCTCAAGAATTCATTGATGAGGTTTACAAGATTTTGACTATCATGAGAGTTAGGTCAGAGGATAAGACGGAGTTGGCGGCCTACCAACTTAATGGTGTAGCTCAAATATGGTACAACCAATGGAAGAAAGAGAAAGGAGTCAACTATATGGTTTATTGGGAGGAGTTCAAGGTAGCCTTCCTTAGTTGGTTCTTCCCCCTTGAACTTAGGAAAGCTAAGTTGGTGGAATTTATGAATTTGAGATAAGGGTCTATGAGTGTCAGGGAGCATGTCCTCAAGTTCAACCAACTTTTGAAATATGCTCCACATTTAGTGGCCGAATCATGATCTAGGATGAACAAATTTTTGACGGGTGTGTTCGACTTGGTTAGTAAGGAGTGTTGGTCCGTCATGCTGATTAGAGACATGGACTTGTGACATTTGATGAGCTATGCTGAGCAAATGGAAGAGGAGAAATTGAGGAAGAGAAGGGGTTATGAGGCTAAGAGGGCCCTTTTCGAGGGAAAGTTCCAAAAGGGTGGTCGGATCCACCAAGGGCAAGGGTCCTCTCATGCATCTAATAGCAGATTTACTAATGACTTCCCAAGGACCCAAGGTATTAGTGTTGTGGTTCCTAATGAGGTGTGTCCTAGGTGTGGTAAGGGTCATAAAGGTCCATGCTTGAGAGATACTAATGCATGCTTTGGTTGTAGGGAAGTGGGTTACAAAAAGGTGGATTTCTATCGAAATTACAACAAGGGTAAAGAGGATCATCCACAAGATACTAATGCGGTTCCTTTGGGGAGAGGTAGCCAAAAGGATGGTGCCCCAAGGCACAATCGGTTTTATACTTTGTATGGGAGGAAAGGGGTAGATGAGGTCTCCCATGTCATTATCGATATGTTAAAAATCTTTGACTGTGATGTGTATGCATTGATTGATCTAGGTGCTACTCTTTCTTTTGTTACCCCGTTTGTTGCCAAAAAGATCCATGTTGAACCTGAGTTTTTGCATGAGTCATATGAGGTGTCTACTCCTATTGGTGCATCTATTGTTGCTAGAAAAGTTTATAGAAGTTGTCCTATTTGCATCTTGCATAAAATATTGCCTTGTGATCTTGTTGAGTTAGACATGGTTGATTTTGATATTATTGTTGGGATGGATTGTTGCATGCATATTATGCTTCTATTGGTTGTAAAACCAGTAGGGTCAAATGGCAATTTCCAAATGAAAATGTGTATGCATTGATTAATCTAGGTGCCACTCTTCCTTTTGTTACTCCCTTTATTGCAAAAAAGATCCATGTTGAACCCAAGTTATTGCATGAGTCATATGAGGTGTCTACTCCTATTGGTGCATCTATTGTTGCTAGAAAAGTTTAAAGAAGTTGTCCTATTTGCATCTTGCATAAAATATTGCCTTGTGATCTTGTTGAGTTAGACATGGTTGATTTTGATAATATTCTTGGGATGGATTGTCGCATGCATATTATGCTTCCATTGATTGTAGAACTCGTAGGGTCAAATTGCAATTTCCAAATGAACCCGTCCTTGAGTCGGAGAGTCAAGATGTGATGGTCAAGGGTAGATTCATCTCTTGCATTAAAGACCGTAAGTTGATCTCTAAGGGTTGCCTTTACCATCTTTTGAAGGTTAGGGATGTGGAGTCTAAGTCCTTCCCATAGAGTCGGTTCCAATTGTAAATAAGTTTCTTGAGATCTTCCCAAATATCCTTCCTGGTGTTCCTCCCAAAAGGGAAATAGATTTTGGCATAGACCTCCTCCCCGATACTCAACCCATTTCTATTCCCCCTTACTGTATGGCCCCGGCAGACTTGAAGGAGTTGAAGCAACTGAGGGACTTATTGGAGAAGGGGTACATTAGGCCTAGCCAATGACCTTGGGGTGCACTGATGTTGTTTGTGAAAAAGAAGGATGCGTCCCTTAGGATGTGTATTGACCACCGGCAACTCAATAGGGTCACCATCAAGAATAGATATCCTCTTACAAGCATTGATGATTTGTTTGACCAATTGCAAGGGGATAGCCACTTCTCTAAGATTAATCTTTGGTTTGGATATCATCAAGTGAAGGTGAGGGAGTGTGACATTCCCGAGACGGCCTTCCAGACTAGGTATGGACATTATGAATTTGTGGTGATGTCTTTTGGGTTGACAAATACACTAGCCATCTTTATAGAGCTAATGAATACAGTCTTTAGACCCTACCTTGATTCCTTTGTTGTAGTCTTGATTGATGATATGTTGATCTATTCTCGTGGTGAGGAGGAGCATAGGGCTCATTTGTGAGTTGTGTTGCAAAGATTGTGGGAGTAGAAATTGGATGCTAAATATGAAAAGTGTGAGTTTTGGTTGAGGGAGGTTGACTTCCTAGGACATGTATTGTCAGGGGATGGTATTAAAGTGGATCCTAAGAAGTCTGATGTGATCAGATATTAGCCTAGACTATTAATCTCGTCGGACATTAGGAGCTTCTTGGGCTTAGTGGGCTATTATTGGAGGTTTCTGAATGGGTTCTCTTCTATTGCTTCCCCTATGACAAAACTTACTCAAAAGAAGGCTAAGTTTGTGTAGACCAATGAATGTGAGAGGAGCTTCTAAACCTTGAAAGATAAACTTGTGTCCTCTCCTATATTGTCACTACCGGAGGGCTTGAGGGATTTATGGTGTATTGTGATGCTTCTAGAGTTGGTTAGGGTTGTGTACTAATGCAAAATGGTAAGGTGATAGCCTATGCTTCTAGGCTATTCAAAGTGCATGAAAAGAACTATCCTACTCATGATCTTGAATTGGCCGTCGTAGTATTGTCCTTGAAAATTTGGTGACATTATTTGTATGGGGATCATGTTGATGTGTTCACCGATTATAAGAGCCTCCAATATATCTTCACTCAAAAAGATCTCAACTTGAGACAAAGAAGGTGGCTAGAACTTCTTAAGGATTATTATATGAGTGTGTATTACCATCTAGTAAGGCAAATGTCATGGATAATGCCTTGAGTAGGGTGTCCATGGGTAGCCTAGCTCATGTTGATGGTGGTGATAAGGAGATGGCTAGAGAAGTGCATCGGTTGGCTAGATTAGGGGTTAGGTTGGAGGAGGTTGGTAATCGTGATGTTGTTGTTATGGATGGTTCTAAGTCTTCTTTGGTTGATGAGGTGATGGAAAAACAAGATCTTGATCTCTCCTTGTTAGAATTTAAGGCCTTGGTGAAAAAGGGCAAGGTGGAGGTTTTCTCCCAAGGGAGAGATGGTGCCCTTAAGTAACAAGGTAGGTAGTGTGCACGGTATGTTGATGGCTTGATAGAAAAGATCCTTGATGAGGCCCATAACTCTTCTTATTCTACCCAGCCTGGTTCCACCAAAATGTATAGAGATTTAAGAGAGTTGTATTCGTGGGGAGGCATGAAAAGGGATATTGCCAAATTCGTTTTCGGTTGTCATAGTTGTCAACAAGTCAAACCCAATTATCAAAGGCCGGGTAGCCTAACCCAAGACATAGAGATTCCTACTTGGAAGTGGGAGGTGATTAATATGGATTTTGTGGTTGGGTTGCCCAAGACAAGAAAAGGTTTTGATTCCATTTGGGTTGTAGTTGATAGGATGACAAAATCGGCTCATTTCCTACCAATTAAGACCACACACAGGGCTAAAGATTATGCAAGGTTGTACATCCATGATTTGGTGAGGTTGCATGGAATTCCTTTGTCCGTCATATCAGATCAATTTACCTTACATTTTTGGAGGTCCTTCCAAAGAGGTCTTGGTACTAGAGTTTAGCTTTTTATGGCCTTCCACCCTCAAATGGATGGACAAGCCAAAACGACCATCCAAGCCCTTGAGGATATGCTTAGAGAATATGTGTTGGAGCTTAAAGGTAGTTGGGACGATCATCTTCCCTTGGTTGAGTTTGCCTACAATAATAGATATTATTCTAGCATTAGTATGGCTTTTTTTGAGGCTCTCTATGGTAGATGTTGTAGATCACTGATGGGGTGGTTTGAGGTTGGTGAGGTGGCCTTTGTAGGACCAGATCTGGTTATGGAGGCTCTTGAGAAGGTTAGGATGATTAGAGAAAGGTTGATGACGGCCCAAAGTCGTCAAAAGTCTTATGCTGATGTGAGGAGAAGGGAGCTTGAATTCAAAGTTGATGATTGGGTCTATTTGAACCATGAAGGACATGGTCCGTTTTGGTAAGAAGGGCAAGTTGAGCCCAAGATATGTGGGTCCTTATAGGGTGATGAGAAGGGTTGGCTAGGTAGCGTATGAGTTGGAATAGCCTAGGGAAATGGATTTGGTTCATCCGGTATTTCATGTGTCTATGTTGAGGAAATGTGTGGGTGATCCGAATTCTATTGTGCCTCTTGATGTTGTGGGTGTGGTTGAAGATAATTTGACATATGAAGATCCTTTGGAGGAATCAACAAGTTGAGAGTGCTACTTGGGAGGCCGAAGAGGACATGCAAAAGCGATATCCTTACAGTTTCCACTCCACTCAAGCCTAAGATATTGATCTAAGTCCATTATATGATCTCCAGTCTTAAGTTCAGCCCTCATGTCATTGCATATGTTCATGTTTAAATTGACAAGTTCATGATGATTTTACACTTATGATGAGATTTTTGGAATGGTGTTTAAGTGCATTGCTGCATCACTATGTGGGTTGAAATTGTCGTGTTTATGTGTCTCATATATGTATCTTTGACATTCGGGGACGAATGTTCCCAAGGGGGGAATATTGTAATGACCCCAAAAAGTGCCCGAAAATGTGCCTCGGAAGTGCCCAAAATCGTAATTTCCATATATCTCACAATCCGTACGCGATATCAAAAATTCGACTTCATATTCTTGTTTAGAGGGTCATTTTGAGTGGAAAATGGGTCTAACCCTGATTTAAGAGCAAACAATAAGCAATTTCGATTTTCCAAAAATGGAATTTCAAGTAGGGTTACGCGTCCCTTCCGCGACGCGCACCACTGTTAAAACTGGTGCAGATTTTTTACTTTCGTCCAAGACTTTTAAGTCTTGGTCCTAAGTATTTCCAAATGTGAAAATACATATACTTAGCCATTTTTCACCCTCATATCATTCTAAACATTCCCTAATACTCACTCGAACACTTAGCCAAATATTTTACTCCTAAACTCAAGTCTCAAAACCCATTCCGGATCTTAAAGATTGCACTCAAGCTTCAAGTATCGATCTCCAATTTTCATCAAGTTCATCTCCAAAGCTAAGGTATGTGGGTTTCTTTTATGGGTTCCTTTTACCCATGATACCCAGCTTCCTTTTCCTCTAAATTGCATGATTTAAAGATGATTTACTCATGGGTCTTGCTTATTATGAAAATCACTACACACTATGTTGGGGTTTATGAAATTGTGGTTGTTTTGCTACGTTTTGAGCTATGAAACCAAGATTTATTATAAGATTTGATGAAGGGTTTTGATGTATATCGCTTGAGGATATTACCAAGTATCTATTGAAGGTTTTACACCAAATGCATTGTATGGTTTTACACAAGCACTATACACCCTCTCAATATTCGATAAAATGTCCGGTTATAGTTTCTTGAGGAATTGAAGGTCCGATGCATGTCATATGAGTTGAATGACTATATGACGATGATGTAATGATGATATGATGATGAAATGATGATAAAATGGTGATGAAATAAATTTATATATATGATATTCTCCTATATAGTGTTGGAATGTGATCATGCTCTACTCGGGGGTTGCGCGTTGAGTAACCTTGTGAAGGGGTTCGTACCTTGATAACCTATCGGGGGTTTGTACCCTGGCACCACTTGTGGTAGGGTGCAACTATCCATCAACCTTGTTGGGGGTTTGTACCCATCAACCTATCAGTATGTTTGTACTCCAGCACCATGGGTGGTAGGGTGTAACGATCCACTAACCAATCAAGGGGTTTATACTCCAGCACCACGGGTGGTAGGTTGCGACAATCCATCAACCTATTGACGGAGTTTGTACCTCAATCACCAAGGGTGGTAGGGTGTGATAATCCACCAATAGTTTAATGGTCTCTTCTTACACATATGTTATGTCTCATGTAAGCATGTTTTACTTAACCATTAACGATACATGTCATATTGCTACTATGCTAGCTATTGTTTATCTCTATGCATTTTGACTATGATGCCTATCTCTTGTTGCATTACATCCTACATACTTAGTACATTCAAATGTACTAACGCATACTTTATGCCTACATGATATCACCATGTAGGAACCGGAGCACCGCTTGATCATCCTTCTCCTACGTGGCTAGTTCGATTATCCTACAAGCTTGTTGGTGAGTCCTCCATTTCGAGGATGTTGCTTATGATCTATTGCTATGTATTAAGACTATCTTTCTTTTGGTTATGTATTAACTGTAAGGGTGAGCCCGGTTGCTTGTCTTGGCCCCCGCTCTTATCTATGTAGTAGAGGTGTTGTTGGACATATTATGTATCTATGCTTGAGCCTCGAGTCTCTTGTTTTCTTGAGGTTAAGATATGGAAGTTTACCCTTAGTCTAAATTTCCCTTGTTTATGCATTCCTATTATTGTCATTTTAATCGCTTCCGCGACCAAGGATGTGTAATGATATGCTATGAGGCTTGTTTGGGATCACTTCGGGTTCCCTATTCGCCGGTCACGTCTAGGCCCTAGGCTTTGTATGGTAGGAGATATAAATCTCCCATTGGGTTGTTTGAAGTAAGCATACTGGCTTTAATTAGATCTAAATTGGTGTATAAAGCTATGGAAAAGATGATGCTCATTAGAGAAAGACTAAGGGCTACTCAATATCATCAAAAGTCCTATTCAGATGCAAGGAGAAGGGCACTTGAATTTAATGTGGATAATCGGGTCTACTTGAAAATTTTCCCAATGAATGATGTTATATGTTTTGGCAAGGGAAGCTTAGTCCATGATATGTGGGCCCACATTAGATTTTAAGATGAAGTATTATGCTTACCTCTTTCTTCCATTCTGACCCAAAGTACTTAGTAACTCATGGTCGAATCCTCCAAATTTCTATGTTTCAGCTTTTCCATGCCATTGCAAATGCAGGCATGTTCATGAAATTGATTTTAAGCTATGTTCAATGAAAATTTTGAGAAATCATGAATTTTGGCATTTAAATTGCATTTTTGCATTCATGTTGGGCTGTTACGCATTCATTCCTCTCTACTCAAGATAAATTATTTCCATTCAAGGACTAATGATCCCAAGTAGAAGATATTGTACTACACTCTACTATCCTAGCGTAAATGACCTTGAAGGAAAACT
>JAABOM020098622.1:0-26935 GCA_011800125.2 Solanum clarkiae | reverse complement strand
ACAACTTGTGAACTTTATTTGGCAACAAGAACTCATGTATCATGGTATTCATATATGTAACCAGATTTGAAAGTGACAATGTATTGAATCATATGAACATGTCAAAGAATGGAAACACGATTAATAGTTATGTAGGAGTTGGTAAGTGCCTTTATGTGCCAAGGAAGGGTCTATGTTTCATGCCTAATGATACAACATCAAATAACCTTACATACCTCGTTGTCGGACCTCTTTACTATTTCAAAACAACCTTCCCTTCCTTCAACTAGTTATCTACAATATAATAGGTGATAAAACTAGTATTAGCAGCCAATATACTCACCTTGGGTGTCCAATTGCATAACAACACAACACACGGGCAGCAAACGACAATTATAAACCCTAGCATGTTCCTTCGACCTTTCCGTTCTTTGATCGTATTTTCTCATATACATTAGCATGTACACATCATGTAGAGCCTATTTTAAGTCCATAAAAGCCTTACAACAGCCCACAAAGCACAACACATCATAATTCAATGCAATCTAAAAACGGATAGCATAACGTTACTTTCCTTCGCCACCTTTCGACGCGGATAACTCCAAACCTATTCCAACTTTAACCAAACTGTTCCAGCAACATTTAAACATATAAATAGACCTCAAACAGTATTATAACATCCGTTAAGAACTCATGAAGGATGTGAGCTAATAGCTTTACACACAACAGCCCGCAAATTCCAATCAACATAACGCTTAAGATAACTCGGTAAAACGCGCTTGTTAAATGAAACCAAAATCAAGGCAGCAACCTTAGGGTGATGTTTATAACTCAACCCATGTCAATAACACCAAGTTATCTTCATAATATAACTTAAAAATCATAGGGAAATCACCAAAACAAAAGCAAAAGGTGCAGCAACTTTCGACACAGAATCTATCCAACAAATTTCAGCAACGTAGCTAGCATCTATTTCGTGTTTTTCATGATAAAACCATAATAAACACATGTACAAAACTGTATTACAATTATATTCAAGGTATAGGGCTTGTATAAGAACCCTAGGATAGTTGTTTATCTGCTTTGCAAAGTGAAGAAACGTTGAGAGAACTTTTAGAGACAATTCTAATTTTTTTTTGTGCAAGTTTGAGAATGAATTGAGAGAAGCTTTGGGGCTCTTTATATAGAGATATTAGGCCGACTTTCTCTTGACCTCTTGACCAACATATACCACACATAATCAAGTAGCTTACCCACCATCTTGACCCTCAAAGTTTGGCCTTTTTGGAGCACCAACTTGATGGACTTGGGCTGCCAAACTTTTCAGATTTTGTCCTTCTTGGTTTGGGCCCAATTTGCTAAGTGTTTTGGATTGTCCTTGGGCCATTTTTAATACCTCTCTTGGGATTAACATATAGTCCATTTATGATGCTAAAACATGGGCCAAAGTTACACCGTTAACACGGACTTTATTCCTAATCCAACATAGACAATTTCGACGTCGAGCCTCGTCTCCGTTTAGGTTCGCGATTGTGAGCTAAGCAAGTAGCTGACTCACCTGCTAGCTTCCAAGTCCTAAAAGCACCTCAATTATTTTACCTCATTTATGGTCGTAATTTCCTCAATTCACCACAAAACATGTGTAGCCTCGATCCCCTTAAGCGCTAGATGCACATATAGCCCATTAACGCGAGATTCAAACACTTTTGAAAACTTGCGCTAGTTTAACCAAATCATGTCAAGTTTCATTTGTATAGTATTAGTATGGTAAGGTGTGGGGTGTTACATCTATACTCCCTCACACTTATATTCCCTTAGTGGAGGTTCTTGAATTGATCTGCACGGGCCTCTCGGATATCTAATGGCAAGTAATGGTCAGGAAATGCTTCTTTGAACTCCTTCCAGGTAGTTGGAGGTGAATCTATACCCTTATATTGCTTCCAAGATTCATACCACAATATAACCACACCTTTCAAGCTATATGTTGCTAACTCGACAGCTTCTGTATGACTCACATGCATAACATCTAAATTGTGTTGAATCTGATCAATAAATTTTTGGGATCTTCATTAGGATCTTACCTAGTGAAGGATGGAGGATCATAATTAAGAAAATTACGTATTCTCGTGCCAGCTCCCCTATTCGCACCACCTATACCTATAACTAAACCTTCCTGTCTTTGACCTTGGCCAGCAACTATAGGAGTCAATAGTTGGACTGCATTTCTCAGATCCTGCACGGTAGCATCGATAGGTGGTTCTGGGGGAATTTCACTACTTCTGGGTTCATCAGGAGCTAGAGGAGTTGGAGATATCTGTGACAGAGACTCCTTTTGAACCATATTTCGTTTTCTCACCTGAATAGGTATACCAACCACCACTTCTACTCCCTTCCCTTTATCTTTGTTCTTCTTGTTTTCTGGCATACTTGCCGTACAAAACAATTTAGGGGTTAGACACAATGGACCTATCACACTTGACTTTATGGCACGATCTAAAGAATGAAAAGAAAGTAAATAGTCCTAAATGCCACGTAGCCTCCTGCCTATAACTATGGTGCACAATACATCGATAAACAAGACTCTGCATAGACACAACTTTGTAGACTCCCTAGGACAATTCGCTCTGATACCACTTCTGTCACGCCCAAAGTCCCATTAAGGTGGACTGGCACCCGTTGTTGTATGTATGCGCTTTCTATATATATTATAAGGGATTTCTACCTTTGACATACCTTTAAGAAATTAAATAGTAATAACAAGCCAAAAGAAAATGCATATGGCTAGGCCGTTGGGGCCATGGTGTCTAAGGTACGAGACATGACCACATTTTAATTTACATGGTCTATAAAGCCTCTAGATAAGGAGAAGTATCTGATAAGGGTCGGGACAGGCCCCACCTCGACTAACTGTACAACACTAAAATATAAGATCTAGACATGAAAAGCTCCGAAGCAACCTGAAGCTTGCTAACAATAGCTGGATATCATGTACTCCTACTGGGGAGATCTACTAGCACCTGTACCTGCAGCATGAAATGCAGGCCCCCCTTAAGGGACATCAGTACGAGATAATGTATTGAATATGTAAGGCAGGAAATACTGTATATGAAGTAACAACTTAAAAGAAACTATGCACTGGTGTAGGATAAGAGACCACCTTTAGTTATATAGTGGGATCATGTACTTTATGTTCTTTTTATTACTTTAACTTTACTGTATAATCTGTGCACAACATGTAATACAAATGACCATCTGATCAGTGGTAAATCTATATCAGGATTGGCCTTGGCTAGGCTTTTCCTTTCACCCCTTGGGCTACCCCCGTGATAGGATCGACAATGACTAGGTGATTCTTCCACCCCTCAGGTTACCACCCATCAACAAGCAATATACTTTACTTTTTATTCAGTTACCTTTGAGATGATTCTTTTGGTGGTTGTAATATTGGAGCTATATGACATGTCAATAATCACAAAAGACAACACCAAAATAAAAAGAGTAGGTTACATAAATAATGAAATGCATAGGAAGTAGAACAACACATGAACTTTATTCAGTAGAATGAACTCGTGTATCTTGGTATCCAAGTATGTATGCAGATTTGAAGGTGACTATATATGGGAGCATATGAACATGTGAAAGGGTTGAGATATGGTTAATAGTTGTGTCAGAGTTTGTAAGTTCCTTTATGTGCCAAGGAGGGATCTATGTTTCATGCTAAACAATACTAAATCAAGTAGCCTTACATACCTCACTGTACGACCTCGATATAACCTTTCCTTCCTCGAAATTTTAATATACAACATAGTAGGTGAAAAAACTAGCATTAGCAGCCAATAGATAGATCTTGGCAGCCCAATCTCATAGAAAAAACAACATACGGGCAGCAAGCGGATAATTATAAACCCGAGCGTATTCTTTCAACCTTTCTGCCTCTACTGGTATTTTCTAATACACATTCTCATATACATATCATGTGTAGCCCATTTTTATGCCATAACAGTCTTACAATATCCCACAAAGCACAACACATAACAATTCTACGCAACATACAAATAGGCGGCATAATGTTACATCCCTTCACTACATTTTGACGTCAACAATTTCAAACATTTACCAACTTCACCCAAACTGTTCCCACGATATTTATACATAAAAACAACCCTAAAACAGTTCAAAAATGGTCCTCAAAATAGGTGGAGGATGTGAGACCATATGCCTCAACCAATCAGCCCACAATTTCTACAAAAAAACACACTTAGGATAACACGGTAAACCTCGATTGTTTACGTATAACCAAACAGTGCAATGAACTTTATACATCATTATAGAACTGAAACAAAGTAATAACAGCAATCTTCTATCATAATCAAGCCAAACAAGAAGAGAAAAGCTCGCAAAAAAACAAGAAAAGTATATAACATCCCTTGGAACACATGCTGTCCAAAGGTTTCAGTATATACGTAACCAACATAGTCTCTTGTTTTTCATAAATAAACCTTACTAAACACACAAATATAATTACTTACCTTTACCTTCAAGGTTGAGGTCCTCTTGAAGAGCCTTAAGAGCTTCTTTTAGATGCTTTACAAAGTCAAGAAAGAATAACAAAGAACCTTTGTGAAATTTGAAATTTTCCAAGTCTAAGAATGAGTTAAAGGTGTTGCTTGTAACCCCCTTTAAAGTATTACTTTGGCCGACTTTCTTTTTCATTTTAGGCTTTTTTTTTATCAAGTTAGTAATGTACCATTTTCTCCCTTTCACTTGGGCCTTAAGGGGCTCCAAATTGATGGGCCTTTGCTGCCCATCTTTTTTCCCTTTCTCTTAGTTTTGGCCCAATTCTCTATTATTCTTGGGATGAAAATTTAGTCCATTTGTGTTGTTAAAACATGGGATAAAGTTATACCCCTAACACGTCTTATTCGTAATCGGACCTGGACAAATTCGACGTCGGGCCTCGTCTCCGTTTAGCTAGCAAATTTAAGCTAAGCAAGTAGGCGACTCACCTGCTAGCTTCCTAAGTCCTACAAGCACCTCAGTTCTCTCACTTTAGTTTGGGTTGTGATCTCCTCAATTTGACTTAAAACTTATTTACACTCGACCCTCTTCAACGTTAGACATACATATCGCCCTTTAATTTGAGATTCAAGCGCTTTTAAAAATGGGCGCTAATTTGACCAAACCATATCATGTTTCATTTGCATAGTGCTAGTATTATAATATGCAGGGTGTTACACATACCTTAGCTTGGAGATGAGCTCGGTGAAGATTGGAGATTGATACTTGGAGCTTGAAGAAAAACCTTGAAAGGAAATCCTTTGTTTCGGATGAGGGTTTGAGACTTGAATTTTGGAGTGAAAATATGGTTAAGTGTTTGACTGAGTGTTCGAGAATGTTTAGGATGATATGAGGGTGAAATATGGCTGAGTATAGGTGAAAACACGCTTGGGAATACTACCAAAAAAAACAGGCACCATTTTACACCGCGACGCGAATTCCTTTCTAGAATTCGCATTTTCAAAAATTATATTTGCTAATATTTCGCTGTTAAAATCAGGGTCAGACCCTTTTCCCCCTAATATTGACCCTTTAAACAAGAATGTAAAGTTGGATTTTCGATATCGCACTCGAATTTTGAGACATATGGGTTTTAAAATTCTAGGCATTCCGAGGAATATTTTCGGACACTTTTTGGGGTCGTGTCACTATAGAACTCCTTGAAGTTGTGGGTGTCCTGATGGATAAGTTGACTTTTGAGAAGGTCTGATGGAAAAGTTGTGTGAATATGAGTGAAGATTGATTGATAAAGTTATGGTGTTTGTTAAGGCTCTTTGGAAGGTTCGTCTAGTCGAAAGCGTCTCTCGGGGAGCGGGCATGACAAAGCAATACCCTTATCTCTTTCATTCAATTCAAGCTTATGATAACATGTCAAGTTATTTCATGATTCGAAGACTTATATTTCAGCCCCTATGTCATTGCATGCATTTAGGATTATATTGAGAAAGTCCATGATAATTTTACACTTATGATGAGATTTCTGAAATGGTGTTCAAGTGCATTGTTGCATCTCCATATGGGATGAATTTTTCATGTTTACATCTCTCATATATGTTTCTTTGACATTTGGGGTTGAATATTCCCAAGGAGGAGATATTGAAACGACCCCAAAAAATGTTCGAAAATGTGCCTAGAAATGCTTGGAATCATAATTTCTATATATTTCAAAATCCATGTGTGATATCGAAAGTTCGACTTCATATTCTTGTTTCGGTAGTCAAATTGAGGGGGAGAAGGGTCTAACCCCTATTTCAGAGCAACCGTATCAAAATTCGAAAATCAAAAAATGGAATTTCCAAAATGTACTTCCCATTACTGGCGCGACGCGCCATAGTATATTTTTGATCAGTTTTTTTAATTCCAGTCCAAGAATCTTGGGTCTTCAGCCTAAGCCTTCCCCCTCATGAAAACACCTATACTTAACAATTTTTTCCCTCATATCATTCAAAATATTCCCCAATATTCAGTCAAACACTTAGGCTTATATTTCTCTCAAGATTCAAGCGCCAAAACCCTCTCCGGATCTTAAAGAATTCAACCAAGCTTCAACTCTCCATCACTAATCATCATCAAGTTCATCTCCAAAGCTAAGGTTTGTGGGTTTCTTTCATGGGTTCCTTTCACCCGTGATGCCCAAGCTTCCTTTTCTTAAAAGTTGCATGATTTAAAGTTGATTTACTCATGGGTTTTATCTATTAAGAAATTCATTGCACTTTATGTTGGGGTTTATGAAATTATGACTGTTGTACCATGTTTTGGGATTTGAATCTAAGATCTATTGTAACGTTTGATGAAGGGTTTTGATGTATATTGCTTGAGGGCATTACCGAGTATCTATTAAAGGTTTTACATTGAATTTTCTAGTATGATTTCACTCTTGAAGTTCATGATTTTACACTAGCACTGCACACCCTCTAAGTGTTTGATAAAATATCTTGTCATGGTTTCTTGAGGAATTAAGGGTCCAATGCATGTCTTATGAGTTGATTATTGTATGATGATTATATGATTATGAAATGATGATAGAATGATTATGGAATGATGATGACAATTAATGTATGTATATGAGGACTATATGATGATGAGAAGATTGTATGTATATGATGTTAGGATGATGAGAGAAAGGTATGCATATGATGTATGATGATGAGCGGAAAGGTAGATATATGATGACTATATGGTGATAAGAGTAATGTATGTATATGATATTATCTCTATAGTGTTGTAATGTGACCATGCCCTACTCGGGGTTGCGCGCCAAGTAACCATGTCAAGGGATTCGTACCTTGATAACCTATTAGGGGTTTGTACTCTGGCACCAAGTGTGGTAAGGTGCAACTATCCATCAACCTATCGAGGGGTTTGTACCTTGATAACCTATTGGGGGTTTGTACTTTAGCACCATGGGTGGTAAGGTGCGACTGTCCACCAACCATGTTAGGGGTTTGTACCCATCAACCTTGTTGTACGGTTTGTACTCCATCAACAATGTTAGGGGTTTGTACCCATCAACCCATTGGGGGGTTTGTACCTCAACAATCTCATGAAGGGGATCGTATCTCATGTAGATCTCCAAGCATGTGATATGCCTTGGATTGCACTAATAATGGTCACTCCCTTCACTTGTACTATGTTCCAAATAAGCATGATTTACTATAAGAATCTCCCATGCATTCCATATTGCTATATGTTACTCATTGCTAATGCTTATGTATTTTTAATATGTCACTAATCTTTTGTTGCATTGCATATTACATATTTAGTACATTCAAACATATTAACACATACTCTATGCTTACATGATATCACCATATAGGAACCGAAGCTCCTATTGATTCTCCTCGTGGCTAGGTGGATTGTTCAAGATATCTTATGCGGAGTCTACAAGTCTGGGGAAAATATCTATTTTCTCTCAAGATTATGTTTAGACTATGTCTTGTATGCTTGGATTACCTATTGTCATTATTATGAGGATGACCCTGGTTACTTTTCTTGGCCCTCACTCTTATCTATATAGTAGAGGTATTGTTGGACATGATATGTATCTATGCTATGAGCCTTGACTCTCTTGACTCTTGTTGTTTATAACATGAAAGGTGTTCCCTTAGCCTCGGTTATCCCTATTTACTATGTCTATTCTTGTTTTAATTGCTTCTGCGAACAAGGATATGTAATGATATGCTACGAGGCTTGTTTGGGGTTCCTTCGGGTTCTACATTTGTCAGTCATGTCTAGGCCCTAGGCTTGGGTCATGATAGCACCCAATGGGATTGTAGGTGGGAGGAATATCCCCAAGGGCCCTTACTTGTTCTCATTAACTATATGCCAAATATAGGTTCATGTTTATGCCCCTTTATGGATGATTATGTTATGTATGAAAAATCCTTACCGAAATAGTGTGTCCCATAAGGTGAGGTTAGTTCTCCGAAATGTAACGCTCATAACGAGAAGTATAGACTACATTTGGCAAGTAGACCACCCTTTTTTTGATGTTGGGTGTACATTGAATTTCCAAGTAATAGTTCGCTTGGTTTCTTATAGGTCACATCCCTGCTATGTTTAAAGGATCATGGAAATTCATGCATCATAGGTTTCATGTAATATTAATATATTACTCTTTCTTGAGAATACACTTCTTTCTACACATGTGCCTTTGTCATCTATTATGGAATGTAGGTTTAATGAGTTTATATGTAGTGCATGACCACATACTTGGTACATTCAAATATACTAACGCATACTTTCTTACTACATGATCTAACCATGTAGGGACTGTTGACTATCTTCATCGACCTATTGATGGTTAGCTTGGATTGTGAGATATTGTTTGTTGTGAGTCCAATCATTCAAGGACAAGCCACCTTCTATCTACCTATTATGTTATTTCCACTTATGTATTTACGTTGAGGGTGAGCTAGGACATGTGTTGGCCCTTGTCCTATTCTATGACATAGAGGCATCGTTGGACAACATGTAAACTCTACGTACAAAATTGTGCTATATTATACTACTTGTTTATGGAGATTTTGTCTATGGCTATCTATTGCTGGTGATGAGATGATGATGTGTTCTTGATGAGATGTGGAAAGGTGGAAAGTCCTAAGTCCCTTCTATCCCCATAGCATGAGTTATACTTACTTGCTCCATAGTTATTATGTGCTATGTGGATCATGCTAATCCCTATCCCTATGACATCCCCATAAAGTAAGTCATACATTCTTGTCCATTTGACCAATGTATTATTGCCTTACTACGCTCTTTCGGACCGATGATTTGTATGTAGATTCTATGAGGCTTGTCTGGGGACTCTCGAGGCCATGTCATTCCTAGGCGCTAGGCCTGGGTCATGATAGAAAAGCTCCACCTTTCCATCCTTCACCAACGACTTCAATTTCATCTAAGCAAGGTCAAGATCTAGTTAGGATTTGAGTTCTTCAATCAAGGAAGACTTAGAACCATCTACCACCACTGCAACTCCATTTTCAGCTTCATTCAATCTAATCCCCAACCTAGCCTACCCATGGACCTCCCTTGCCAATTCTTTCTTGCCATCCTTAGCACGATCCACACATTCCATGGATACACTATATAGGGAGTCGGCTACAATGTTACCTTAGCGTGAATGGTATTGCACGCTCTTGTCATAATCATTACAGAATAACAGTCACCTTGTTTGCCTCAAATTAAGATCTCTTTGGGTGAACAGATTGTGGAGACCCTTGTGGTTGGTGAATACATCTACGTGGACCCTATACAAATAATGACACTATATTTTCGGAGCAAATACCATGGCTGCTAGCTCAAGATCATGGGTAGAATAATTCGGTGCATTCACCTTGAATTTCCTAGAGGCAATGACTTTTCCACTATGCATCAAAACACATTCCACACCGATTCTAGAAGTATAACAACACACCATAAACCCTTCTAACCCTTCTGGTAGAGCAAAATAGGAATCGATGTAAGCTTATCTTTCAAAGTTTGGTAACTTCTTTCACTTTCATTGGTCCATACAAATTTCGCCTTCTTTTGTGTCAACTTTGTCAAGAGAGAAGCAATTGAGGATAAACCATTCATGAATCTCTGGTAATGCTCCATCAATCCCAAGAAACTCCTGATATTCTCCGGAGTCACACTTAATGAACTTGGCAAATAAGCTCTCTTCTCTCAATGTTTGCAACACTGCCCTTAGATGCTTGGCATGCTCCTCTTTACTCTAGGAATAAATCAAAACATCATCAATGAACACCACCACAAACATGTCAAGGTAGGGTTTAAATACAATATTCATGAGATCCATATCATTGGTTAGGCTGAAGGACATCATCATAAATTAAAATGTCCATATCTTGTCTAGAAAGACATTTTGGGAATATCATACTCCCTTACCCTCAATTGATAGTATCCGGACTGAAGGTCAATTTTTGAAAATTGGTTAGAGCCTTTTAGTTGATCAAATAGTTTATCTATTCTTGGTAGGGGATACTTGTTCTTCATGGTGACCTTATTGAGTTGTTGCTAGTTGATGCATATTCTAAGTGAACCATCCTTTTCCCTTACAAACAATATTATGCACCCCAAGGTGACATGCTAGGCCTTATAAATCCCTTCCAAAATAAGTCTTTCAATTGGTCCTATAACTCTTGCAACTACGTCGGAGCCATTCTGTAGGGAGGAATAGAAAAGGGTTGAGTATCGAGGAGCAGGTCTATACCAAAGTCTACATCCCTTTTTTGAAGAATACATGGAAGTTCATCGGGAAAGACATTAACAAACTGATTGACCAATAGAACCGAATCAATAAAAGGGATTTTGGACTTGACATCCATAAATTGCACAAGATGATAAATGCAACACTCGAAGATCAACTTCCGAGTCTTAAGACGAGATAATCCTATCCTTGACCAATGGATCACAACCTTCCCACTCAAGGATGGGTTCATTGGGTAATTGGAATCTAGACTTGAAACGTCCCCAAAAAGTGTCCAAAAATGTGCCTCAAAAGGGCCCGGAATCGTAATTCTCATATATCTCAAAATCCATGCATGATATCAAAAATTCGACTTCATATTCTTGTTTAGGGGTCATTTTGAGTGGAGGATGGGTCTAACCCTGATTTAAGATTAAACGATTAGCAATTTTGATTTTCCAAAAATACAATTTTTAGTGTTGTTTCTGCCCCGCTTCCGCGATGCGCACTGGTACATTTCTGTGCGCAGATCTTTGACTTTGGTCCAAGACTTTTAAGTATTGGGCCTAAGTATTCTCAAACATGAAAATACCTATACTTAGCCATTTTTCACCCTCATAACATTCTAAACATTTCCCCAATACTCATTCAAACGCTTAGCAAAATATTTTATTCCTAAACTCTAGTCTCAAAACCCTCTCTAGATTTAAGGATTTCCTCTCAAGCTTCATGTCTCCATCTTCAATCTTCATCAAATTTATCTCCAAAGCTAAGGTATGTGGGTTTCTTTCATGCGTTTCTATCACCTATGATACCCAAGCTCTCTTTACTCAAAATTGCATGATTTAAAATTGATTTATTCGTGGGTCTTATCTATTATGAAAATCACTGCACACTATATTGGGATTCATGAAATTGTGACTGTTTTGCCATGTTTTGAGCTATGAATCTATAGTCTATTGTAAGATGTCATGAAAGTTAATGATGAATATTGCTTGGGAGTGTTACCAAGTATCTCTTGAAGCTTTTACATTAAATTTACCAGCATGATTTCACTCTTGATATGCATGCTTTTCACTAGTACTATACACCTTTTTAAGTGTTTGATAAAATGACTTGTTATGGATTATTGAGCAGTTGAGGACTCAATGCTTGTCTTGTGAGTTGAATGACTACATGATGAAAGAATGATGATGAAATGCATATATGTTTATGATAGTTATATGATGATAAAATGAGAATAGAATGATGCTGAAATGTATTTATGGATATGATTGCTAGATGACAATGAGAGCAATGAATGTACAAATGATATGATTCTATACAGGGTTGGCTTGTGACTATTCCGTACTTGGGGTTTCCGCGCCAGGTAACCATGTCAAGAGATTCTTTCCTTGATAACCTATTGGGACGTTTGTACTCTAGTCACTACTGGTGGTAAGGTGCGACGATCCATCCACCTTGTTGGGGGTTTGTACCCATCAACATATCGGGGGGTTTATACCCATCAACATATCGGAGGGTTTGTACTCTGGTCACCACGGGTGTTACGGTGCAACTATCCATAAACCATATTGGGGATTTGTACCCATCAACCTTGTTGGGGGTTTTATACTCCATCAAGCATATTAGGGGTTTGTACTCATCAACCCGTTGGTGGGGTTTGTACCTCAACAACCTCATGAAGGGGTTCATACCTTATGCGCCTCTCCAAGCAGTGGATAGGCCTTGGATTGCACTAAGAAATGGTCACTCCCTCAACATATTTAGCTCAAGCACCTTCCATTCATGTCATATTGCCATATGCTCATCTAATGTCTAATTAAGCGTTTTGATTATGATGCATATCTATCGTTGCATTGCATCCTACATACTTAGTGCATTCAAATGTACTAACGCATATATGCCTACATGATGCCAACATGTAGGAATCGGTATATCGCTTGATCATCCTCTTCCTCCACGTGGCTAGTACGACTTTTATCAAGCTTGATAGTGAGTCCTCCATTCCGGAGACGTTCCATATGATCTCTTGCAATGTATTATGACTTTCTCTCTTTGACTTATATATTGACTATGAGGGTGAGCCCGGTTGCTTTGTCTTGGCGCACGCTCTTATCTATGTAGTAGAGGTATTGTTGGACATGTTATGTATCTATGCTATGAGCTTTGGCTCTATTGTCTCTTGACATTTATGGTATGGATGTTTACCCTTAGTCCCAATTCCTCTTTTTTATATTTATCTCTTATTGTTATTCTAATTGCTTCCGCGACCAAGGATGTGTAGTGATATGCTATGAGATTTGTTTGCGGTTCCTTCAAGTTCCCCATTCATCGGTAACGTCTTAGCCCTAGGCTTGTGTCATGACAAAGGTGGTATCTGAGCATTAGTTTGTCAGATCCTAGTAGTCCAACACAATGCATGGATTTCAGTCTTATACAGGTTGTATTATACACCACAACTATGAGTAGGAGGCTATGAAATATTTTAGGAAATGTTTCCCTTGTTCATGTTCTATGTCATGCTATAGAGTTGAAGTAAGCTTTCCTTTCCTAACATTTGTTCTTTGATATGCTAGATCATTCCTAACATGAGAGGCAGATGAGGTCACACACCTAAGGAACAACTGGCAAACAAAGAGCTTAGGGATGCTCTCATCTTGCTTGCACAAGTAGTGGCTAATCAAGCCAACCAAGGGGCCCAAGCCCCTCATGCTCCTACACCAGTTTTCAGGTGAGAGACTTCGTGAGAATGAATCCCCCAGAATACTATGGGTTTAAGGTAGATGAGGACTATCAAGAGTTCATTGATGAGGTCTGCAAGATATTGGCCATCATTGGTGTGAGACCGAAAGAAAAGATGGAGTTGGTGGCCTACCAACTCAAAGGGGTAGCACAAATATGGTACAACCAATGGAAAAAAGGGAAAGAAGTCGGCTATGTGGTGCTTTGGGAAGAGTTCAAAGTGGCTTTCCTTAATTGGTTTTTTCCCTCTTGAGCTTAGGGAAGCTAAATTGGTGGAATTTATAAATTTGAGACAATGGTTAGTGAGTGTGAGGGAATATGACCTAATGTTCAACTAGCTCTCAAAGTTTGCTCCTTCCTTGGTTTCTAACCCAAGGTTAAGAATGAATAAATTTGTGATGGGGGTGTCCGACTTAGTGAGTGAAGAATGTCGGTCCGCTATGTTAATCGGTGACATGGACTTGTCTCGTTTGATGTCCTACGCTGAACAAATGGAAGAAGAGAAATTGAGGAAGAGGAGGAGTCATGATGCCACAAGGGCCTATTTTAAGAGTAAGTTCCAAAAGGGTGGCCGGTTCCATAAAGGCCAAGGGTCTTCTCATGCATTTTAAATGAGTGTTACTAAAGACTTTCCAAGGCCCAAGGTGTTGGTATTATGGTTCCTAATAAGATGTGTCCTAGGTGTGGAAGGGGTCGTAAGGGCCCATGTTTGAGAGATACTAATTCATGCTTTAGTTGTGGGAGGTGGGTCACAAAAAGGTAGATTGCCCTTGAAATCATAACAAGGGAAAAGAGATTTGTCTACAAGGTGCTAATGCGGTTCCTTTGGGGAGAGGTGGCCGTAAGATGGTTCCCTAAGGCATAACCAGTTCTATGCTTTGCATGGGAGGCAAGGGGTTGATGAAGCCCCTTATTTTGTTATCAGTATGTTGAAAATCTTTGACTTGGATATATATGCATTCGTTGATCCGGATGCCATTCTTTCTTTTGTTACCCTCTTTGTTGCTCAAAAGTTCCATGTTGATCCCAAGTTGTTGCATGAGCCATATGAGGTGTCTACCCCTACTGGTGCATCTATTATTTGTAGGAAAGTTTACAGAAGTTGTCCTATTTGCATTTTGCATAACATTTTGCATTGTGATCTTGTTAAGATAAACATGGTTGATTTTGATATTATTCTTGGAATGGATTGATTGCATGCACACTATGCTTCTATTGATTGTAGAACCTATAGGATCAAATTGTAATTTCCAAATAAACCCATCCATGAGTCGGAGAGTCAAGATGTGGTGGTTAAGGATAGATTCATCTCTTGCATTAAAGCCCGTAAGTTGATCTCTAAGGGGTTTCTTTACCATCTTGTGAATGTTAGGGATGTGGAGTCTAAAGCCTTCCCATAGAGTCGATTTCAGTTATAAATGAGTTTCTTGATATCTTCCCAAATGACCTTCCCAATGTTCCTCCCAATAGAGAAATTGACTTTAGCATAGACCTCCTCCCCGATACTCAACCCCTTTCTATTCCCCCTTATCGTATGGCCCCAGTGGAGTTGAAGGAACAATTGAGGGACTTGTTAGAGAAGGGATTGATTAGGCCTAGCTAATCACCTTGTGATGTACCGGCCTTGGTTGTGGAAAAGAAGAATGGTTCCCTTAGGATGTGTATTGACTAATGGAACCTCAATAGGGTCACAATCAAGAATAGTTATCCTTTTCCAAGGATTGAAGATTTGTTTGACCAATTTCGATGGGCTAGCCATTTCTCTAGGATTGATCTTCAGTCGGGGTATTATCAAGTGAAAGTGAGGGAGTGTGACATTCCTAAGATGGCCTTCTGGACTAGATATAGGCATTACGAATTTGTGTCGATGTTGTTTGGGTTGACTTATGCACCAACCGTCTTTATGGACCTAATGAATAGGGTCTTCATACCCTACCTTGATTCTTTTATTGTGGTGTTCATTGATGATATTTTTATCTATTCTCATGGCGAGGAGGAGCATAGGGCTCATTTGAGGGTTGTGTTGCAAAGATTGAGGCAGGAGAAATTGTATGCTAAATATGAAAAGTGTAAATTCTGATTGAGGGAGGTTGCCTTTATAGGACATGTGGTGCCAGGAGATGGTACAAAGGTGGATCCTAAAAAGACCAATGTGATTAAATATTGGCCTAGACCATTGACCATATTGGATATGAGGAGTTTCTTGGACTTAGCGAGCTACTATTGGATGTTTGTGAATGTGTTCTCTTCTATTGCTTCCCTTATGACAAAATTGACTCAAAAGAAGGTTACGTTTGTGTGGATTGATGAATGTGAGAGGAGCTTCCAAACCTTGAAAGATGTACTTGTGTCTGCTCGTATATTGTTACTACTATATGAGCTTTTAGGATTTGTTATGTATTGTGATGCTTCTCGGGTTGGTTTGGGTTGTGTATTTATGCAAAATGGTAAGGTCATAGCCTATGCTTCTAGACAACTCAAAGTGCATGAAAAGAACTACCCTACCCGTGATCTTGAGTTTGCCGTCGTTGTGTTTACCTTAAAGATTTGGTGTCATTACTTGTATTGGGTGCATATTGATGTGTTCATCGATCATAAGAGCCTACAATATGTCTTCCCTCAAAAGGATCTCAATTTGAGGCATAGGAGATGGTTATAACTTCTTAAGGACTATGATATGAGTGTGCACTAGCATCCCAGTAAGGCAAATATGGTGGTGGATGTTTTTTGTAGGGTGTTTATAGGTAGTATAGCTCATACAGGTTGTACTGATAAGGAGATGGCTAGGGAGGTGCATCGATTGGCTAGATTGGGTTTTAGGTAGGAAGAGGTTGGTAATGGGGGTATTGATGTTGTTGATGGTTCTAGGTCTTCCTTGGTGGATGAGGTGAAAGAAAAGCAAGATCCTCATTCCTCCTTATTAGAGATACAGGCCTTAGTAAAGGAGAACAAGGTGGAGCTTTTCTCTCAATGGGGAGATGGTGCACTTAGGTACCAAGGTAGGTTGTGTGTGCCTTGTGTTGATAGTTTGAAGGAGTGAATCCTTGATGAGGCCCATAACTCTTCTTCTTCTATCCACCCCGGTCCCAATAAAATGTATAGAGACTTGAGAGATGTGTATTGGTGGGGAGGTATGAAGAGGGATATTGCCAAGTTCATTTTCGATTGTCATGTTGTCAACAATTCAAAGCCAAATATCAAAGGTCGGGTGGCCTAACCCAAGACATTGAGGTTCCTACTTGGAAGTGGGAAGAGATAAGTATGGATTCTGTGGTTGGGTTGCCCAAGACTAGAAAGAGTTTTGATTCCATTTGGGATTGTGGTTCATAAGATGACAAAATTGGCTCACTTCCTACAAGTTAAGACGACATGGGGCTGAGGATTATTCAAGGTTGTACGTTCATGACTTGTAAGATTGCATGGGTTTCCTTAGTCCATCATATTAGATCGTGGGGCACAGTTCACTTCTCACTTTTGGAGGTCCTTTCAAAGGGGTCTTGGTAGTAGAGTTAAGCTTTCTACGGCATTCAACCCTGAAACGGATGGCCAAGCTGAGAGAACCATCCAAAACCTTGAGGATATGCTTAGAGCATGTGTGTTGGAGCCTAAAGGTAGTTGGAATGATCATATTCCATTGATTGAGTTTGCTTACAATAATTACTATCATTCTAGTATCGGTATGGCTCCATTTGAAGCTATCTATGGGAGACGTTGTAGATCAAAAGTTTGTTAGTTTAATTTTGGTGAGGTAGCTTTCTTGGGACTAGATCTTGTTATGGAGGCTCTTGAGAAGGTTAGGATGATTAGACAAAGGTTAAAGATGGCCCAAAGTCGCCAAAACTCCTATGCCGATGTGAGGAGAAGGGATCTTAAATTCCAAGTTGGTGATTGGGTTTACTTGAAGGTTTCACCCATGAAGGGTGTCGTACATTTTGTTAAGAAGGGGAGGTTGAGCCTAAGATATATGGGTCCTTATAGGTTAATGGGAAGGGTTGTCGACATAGCTTATGAGTTGGAATTACCTAGGAAAATGAATTTGGTTCATCCGGTGTTTCATGTGTCCATACTGAAGAAATGTGTGGGTGATTCAAATGCCATTGTACCTCTTGATGTTGTGGGTGTTGTTGAAGATGATTTTACCTATGAAGAGGTTCCAGTTCAAGTCTTGGATAGGCAAGTGAAGAGATTGAGAAATAAAGAGGTTACTTTCGTTAAGCTCCTTTGGAGGAATCAACAAGTTCAAAGTTTTACTTGGGAGGCCGAAGCGGACATGCAAAAGAGATATCCTTATCTTTTCCACTCCATTCAAGCCTAAGGTATTGATTTAAGCCTTTATATGATCTCAAGTCTTAAGTTCCACCCTCATGTCATTGCATATGTTCATGTTTAAATTGACTATGTTCATGATGATTTTACACTTAAAATGAGATTTTGAAATGATGTTTTAGTGCATTATTGCATTTCTATATGGGCTGAAAATGTCATGTTTGTGTCTCTCATATATAAGCATGATTTCACTCTTAAATTGCATGGATTTACACAAGCACCACACACCCTCTAAATATTTGATAAAATGTCTGGTTATGGCTTATTGAGGAGTTGAGGTCTCAATGCTTGTCTTATGAGTGGAATGACTATATGATGACTATATGACAAAAGAATGATGATGAAATGATGATGAAATGCATGTATGTTTATGATGGTTATATGATGATGAAATGAGAATAGAATGATGATGACATGTATGTATGGATATTATGGCTAGATGACTATGAGCGGGATGAATGTATAAATGATATTATTCTACATAGTGTTGTCTTGTGACCAAGCCCTACCTGGGGGTTGTGCGTCCGGTAACCATGTCAAGGGGTTCGTACCTTGATAACCTATCGGCAGGTTTGTACTTCGGTCATCACTGGTGGTAGAGTGCGAGGGTCCAACCTTGTTGGGGGTTAGTAACCATCAACCTATTGGAGGTTTGTACTCCGGTCACTACAGGCGGTAGGGTACTACTACTCATCAACCATGTTGGGGGTTTGTACCCATAAAAACCTTATTAGGGGGTTTGTACTCCATCAACCATGCATGGGATTTGTACCCACCAACCTGTTGGGGGATATGTACCTTAACAACCTCAGAAAGGAGTTTGTTCCTCATGCGCCTCTCCAATTGGGGTGATAAGCCTTGGATTGCACTAAGAAATGGTCGCTCCTTCCACATATATTATGTTCTATGAAAGTATGATTTAACTCAAGCACCTTCCATTCATGACATATTGCTATATGCTTGTCTAATGTCTAATTAAGAATTTTGATTATGATATCTATCTATTGTTGCACTGCATCCTACATACTTAGTACATTCAAACGTACTAATGCATACTCTATGCCTACATGATGTCAACATGTAGGAACTGGTGTACCACTTGATCATTCTCCACCTCCACGTGGCTGGTACGACTTCTATTAAGCTTGTTGGTGAGTCCTCCATTTTGGGGACGTTACTTATGATCTCTTGCTATGTATTAAGACTTCCTAACTTTAACATATGTATTGACTATGAGGGTGAGCCCGGTTGCTTTGTCTTGGCCCCCACTCTTATCTATGTAGTAGGGGTGTTATTGGACATGTTATGTATCTATGTTATGAGCTTTGACTCTACTTTCTCTTGACATTTATGGTACAGAAGTTTACCGTTATTCCCAATTCCCCTTGTTTACATTTATCCCTTATTGTTATTATAATTGCTTCTGCGACCAAGGGTGTGTAATGATATGTTATGAGGCTTGTTTGGGGTTCCTTCGGGTTCCCCATTCACAGTCACGTCTAGACCCTAGGCTTGAATTATGACAAACCTTACGAGTCCTACAATCATTAGTAGCATGATATGCGTGTAACCAATCCATCCCAAGAATGATGGAAAAATCTACCATTTCAAGTTCTCCAATATGACAAGGCAAAACTTTATGCAACATAGACACTTGACAACCCTTATAGACTCTTTTATCAAGAATGGACTCACCGATGGGGTTAGACACCTCCAAGGGTTCACATAACAATTTGGGCAATACATGAAGCAATTTAACATATCGGTGACAACATCAGTCATCTCATTGACCCCTTGCCTCCTTGGAAGAGCATAAAATAGGTTGTTCTGAGGAGCATCTCCTTGTTGAAGACCTTGTGCCCTTTGATAAACATAGCCACATTTTCCTCGAGGATGAATATCCCTACCCGTGTTTGGATACTTCATCATTTTATGGCCCATTTTGCCACATTAGAAGCAATCATCCATATCTATATAGCAACTACCCGATGAGTTTTCCCATACCTTCCATACCTAGAATTAACTTGACCTCCATTTTAATCTTGAGCTTTAGGGTTCGGAGCCCTATCAATAGAAAATCTTTGGCCTTGGGCATTGGAAGACCCTCGGCCTTGGAATTTAAAGTCTTGTTGGAGACAACCACCCTTTCTTCCTTGGTAACCTCCATCAAATTGAGCTCTCGTGGACTCCCCCATCCTTCTCTTCATAAGATTCTCCCCCTCAAGTTGTTTGGCATATGTCATAAGCTGAGAAATATCCATGTCCCTGATGAGCATATCGGAACGACACTCTTCATTTATCAAGTCGGATACACCCAAAACAAACTTGTGCATTCTTGACCTAGCATCGGTAATCAAGTGAGATGCATATTTCAAGAGATCATTTATTTTAAGGGAGTACTCCCTATCACTCATTGAAACTTGTTTAAGGTTCATGAACTCCATCAGCTTCGTTTTCCTTAGCTCAATAGGGAAGAACTGGTCGAGAAAAGAAACTTTGAATTCCTCTCACGGAATGGGCTCATGCCCTCTCTATCTTCCATTTCTTTTACCATGTTTGAGCAAGGCCCTTGAGTTGGTAAGTCGCTAATTTTTCCATCTCTTCGGAACTTACCCCCATGATAACAAAGAATTTATACACTTCATCAATGAACTCTTAGGGGTCTTCTTCCACCTTTGAGCCATAGAATTCTAAGGGATTCACCCTGGTGAAATCCCTCATCATTGAAGCTGGGGTAGGAGCGTGAGGAGCTTGAACTCCTTGACATTCGGTGTGGGTTAATCCTTCTTCTTTCACTTGGGGAACTTATGGGGCTGGAAAGCCAGTTCACCCTCGGTGGTGGGAGCTCTTTGTTCCTTTCACTTTGATGGCATAATCTAAAAGAGCAAAAGGCCATCAATTAGAAAAAGGAAACCTTATTTCAAATCTAAAGCATGACATAAGTATAAAAAGTGAACCATTTCCTAAAACGTTTCATAGCCTTTCATTCATAGTTGTGGCGCGCTTCACAACCTTGAACAAGACTCTACTTGACATGGTGTGTTGGAATTTAGAGGACCATTTACAAACCTAGTACTCTGATGCCAAGCTTTTTATGAACCAAGCCTAGGGCATAGATATGACATGGCAAATGGGGAACCTGAAGGAATTCCATACAAGCCTGTTAAGCATGCCTAGCACATCCTTGGTTGTGGAAGCATAAATAATCAATAAGCAAGTAGCAAATAATTCTAGGGAAAGTGGAACTTGGACTCACTCTATGAGGAGAATAGGGACTTGGGACTTCCATCACAGCAACATAATAGGGAAATAATGCGTAGAGGGAACAAGGGGCTAAGGGTATTCTTCTATAATTACATAAACATAAAGCGTCAAGCTCGTACTTACATAGCTTAATCATATCCAGCAACACCTCCAATCATGAATAGAATGGGGGCCAAGTAATTTTCAGGTTCAGCCTCAAAAAATAGTATCCAAAAATAGATATGACCAAACAAAAACATGAAAGTAAATGGATATTGTCTTCAGAAGTGAACGACTAACCAATAGAAAATCTTTGCTCAAACCGTCTAGCCACATGGCGGAGTGGGATGGAAAGGAGCTTCGAGTCCTACATAGTTTGATTATGTAGGAAAAAGTATGTGTTAGCACTTGGAATTTATTAAGTATGCGGGTACGAATACAACAAGGAACATAAGCCATAATTAAACAATATGCATAATTATAAATGATCGATAGAAGCTCAATATGTCATGTATTCTCAGTGCCACGGTCTAAGTATGCATGAGGAATTATCATGACATATAAACATCATCCACAGATGGGAAGGGACCATGACCGACATATAAGACCAAGTGAGCTACTACTAGGAATCCCGATGTTCACTCCACACCGGACAAAGAGTTGTCTACTTTGCCAAGGTAAACCAAGCACTAACCTTATGGGAGACTCCCCATTTTGGATAAATGTCTAATATATACCTTAGGGGAACTTCACCCATTTTGGTCAACATATGATAATAGCTGGTATTCTTTTAACATGTGCCCTATGGGAACACCACCCTTTTTTGCCAATCTTTCAATATGGAACTATTAACTAATTCAAAACCTATGTAGGCAACACATTTAAGGGATATTAGTTATCTACAAAGGTTCTCTCAGTGCTAGGTCACCATCCTGAGGAATACTTAAATCATTGTAATATCCATAATGTAAAGTATTATATTGTTATCATACTTCACAGAGTAGCTTATCAAAATCAAAGCTTCATAATATCCAAAATAGGGCTCATAACTTTCATAATTTTCTCAATACTTTCATACCTCATAAGATGAATAATAGTCCTTCATAAGTCATATCATTCATAATATACACAACTTGCCATAGGGCCCTTAACATCATAAAAGCTTGGCATACATCTTTAATCAAAGTCATGGTGGGTACATGTACATAACTTTAAATCCATGCAATCCATGAGTATATGACATGAGAGGAGTAAAATGAATCACTTGAATATTATTCAAAATAACCCATCAAAACATAATAAGACTTGACTAGGGAATCCTCAAACCCTCATCATAAATTTCACATGGATTTTCAATGCATAATCATGTATAAAGTTATATCATCGTAAAATACTTTATATTTTCATTATATAAAAGGTTCATAAATCACCATGTATTACCATAACTTGAGAAATTATGAAGGAGTAGAGGAATGGTTGAGCTTGTGGAGGGAAGATTCCCACAATCAAGATCCATTTACATTGGTGATTGGAATTAGAAACCTTGCGGAAAATGAGGAGAATATTCAGAACCCTAGCTATGGACTGATATACTGCCACAATACAACCCTTTTGATGCTTAAAATAAAGGATTTTGTGTGTTCTCAAAGCGATATTTGTAGGTTTTATGTGTTTTTGTGTTTAGACTTGTAGGATTACAGGTTGGCCATGATTTGAGATAAATTGCAGAAGTTGTTGGTTTTTTATGTTATACGAGACAGTTTATGAGTCATAGATAGGATTTGTGAGGATGTTTATTGAGGGGCTATTTGCTAAAGTTGAAGTCTATGAACCTGCAGACGAGTCGTGGAGTAGCTTACGAGTCGTAGACTACTTTTCGTGCCCTGAGAAGTTGATTCACACAAATGTTATCAAACGAAATCCCCTTTACGGGTCGGAAACCACTTTAGGAGTCGTAAAAGTGTGTCATAGAAGTGAACCAAAAATCTAGCATCTGATTACAAGACCCCGACTACAAGCCATAGAAGACATTACAGGTCCTAAAGTGCTTTCATAGAGTTTGCCGACCAGTTCTCCTAATTTGTTTAGGACTTGTTTTTACTTATTATAAATAGATTTTTAGGTGATTTTTATGAACTTCTTAGAAGGTCACGTAAGTTTTGAGTAGTTTAGGTTAAGTGCTCAAAGATCTCAATATTCTTAGAGTGAAAACTGTGAGAGAAACTTTGAGGACATTTGTGCTTTAATTCAATCATCAAGCTTGTGATTTTCATTGACTTTGGTTTTTCTTGTTTTAATTCAATTGTGTAAGTGTTTAATTATGTCTTCAATTCATAATCTCTTCATCTATACATAGCATGAGAAGCTAAAACCACAACTAGGGTTGTCGAAACCACGAAGAATTAACAAAGTAAAACCGGATAATTCATAATTCTTGGAAGGTGTATATGTATGTATTAATTAACTCTCTTCATTCTTCATGTTTTCTAGTGGTGGCCAACTTCAGAACTCACCTAGTGTTACTGACTGGACCAAAGTAGTAACGAATAGTAAAAGAGATTAATTAATAGAATTTGATTGATGTGTTCTCGTCAAATCAACTAAACTGGGCCAAGGGAGGTTGTACTGGGACTAATAGGTAATGGTTACTAATGCACATTATGGAGATAGGCCAAATGGAGATAGGCCAAGTCACATAGTGAAACATGCCTCTCACCTTTAACCAAAGGGTCTGATGAACTAAAATTATTGTCCTACATGCTACTAGACAAGAATTAGGTTATCCGGGGATACAGAGCGGGGAATCATCGGGAATACAATACCTAGTTGCTCTTTGTTATTGAATTTTTCTCTAGTGATAGTTTATTTTCTCATTGATTATTGTAGACCCCAACCCTTTAGGGAATTGAGTCGGTTAACAACTTAGATTGCATATTTGTGAATTTTTCTTGAGTCTATATATTCCCTATAGGTTCGACCCTAACCTTGGTTAGGTTCTATTTCTTGACAATGAACACTTTATCCTGTAGAAAGGAGGTATAAATTTTGGCGACATAAGGATTTTGGCGCCGTTGCAAGGGAATATGGGTAGACATAGTAAATTCATTAGTAATTCGAGTGTTAATGCTTAGTTCCCTTTATTTTACTTTTGGTTTTGTTTTTGATCTTTGTAGGGTGTACAAGTAGTGTATGCCCAACATTTAAAGTCAAGGCAAGCCCTTAACTCTATTTGATCCAGTGATCCACCGAACTACAAGAAGAATGGGCCAAGACCACGCAAACAACGCGGCCAATGCAACCCTGAATAGGAACAAATAATGATGATGATAGGAATGAGAACCCATCTCCTTTGGAGGACATTCCACAGCCTCAGGAGTTCAGCGCCAATGCTTACCAGTGCAATCAGTACAGGTTGAACCCCATAGCTATGGATGTGACTGGAGTTATTAGGTTGCCACCACTACCGGCAGAAACAAAGTTTACTGTCTCTAGTAGGTTACTTTAGATGTTGCAAAATTATGGGCTATTTACGGTCTTACCATCAGAGGATCCACATAACTACTTGCATAATGTGGTATTTGTTTGTAAGAGTGTGATGGGAATGCAAAATCTACCTATGGATGTTGTGAGACATCGTGTTTTCCCATTGTCTCTTATAGGCAATGCTGCATTAGGGCTATATGAGCTCTTGCAGAGTTTAATCACTTGTTGGGCAGACTTATAGAAGGCCTTTTTAGAAATATACTTCCCTAGATCAAAGAAGCTCAAGTTAAAGAACTAGATCAATAACTTCGAACAACTTCCTGGTGATTCGATAAGCACTACTTGGGAGCGGTTTACAAAATGTCTGAGAAGTATCGCTGACCACAAGATAGTTGATAATGCCCTGGTGGAGATCTTGTATCATGCCCTTAATGAGAGCAGTTAGGATTGTGTGACACTATCATGGGGACATGTTTCTAGATCAACCATTTGCAAGGATTGCTTAACATATGGAGCAAGTGGTCATGACAAATCGTAGATGGGGCAGTGGGATAGAGATTTCACTAAGAGTTCATATGTTGTCACTTTGGGGCCATAACAAGCAAAATTTAATGAAGAAATTATGCAGTAACTTGCTCAACTTTGCACAAACATGGATGTGGTAATAAAGTAGAACCAAGAAAGAGTGAATGCAGTGGTTCACTAACCCCGCGTGCCCCCATCTACAAAGAGCCATACTATTATAAGGACGTTTGTTTTATGAATGATCAGTCGGGGAGATTCTAGAGTAACGCCCAAGGGTCCAATCAGGAATATTGCCATCAAGGTCAAGGAAACCAAGGTCAGAACTTTGGCAGAGATGGAGCTTACAAAGAAAACCATAGAGGTTATTATGATAGGAATAGGGGTCCATATGCAGATTCAGGTCACAGAGAAGGCTTCAGAAATGGTCCTTATGTGCCATCATACAACTGTGACGCAGGTACAAGCAATTCTAGGATTGACGAGATATTTGATCACCTGTTAAAGAAGGCTGATACTCAGGGTAAGACTCTAAGGGGCATGAAATCAGATATTTCAAGCATTAATTAGAAATTAGAGTCTTATTTTGTGGCTATGAAACAACTAGAACAATAGTTCGGTCCGGTATCGACTTAGTTGAATCAGCATCAGAGGGGTACACTGCCTAGAAATATAGTGCAAAATTTGATAAATGAAGGGAGTGTAGGGAAGTCACCACTCAGGGTGGAAAGAGCACAATTATCCCTTCTATGCTGGTAGATGTAGAAGATGTTCACTAGGATATGGTTGCAAAAAAGGTTGCAAATGAAGGAGATGATAATGACAAGGATGGGGTGAGTGAAACAGCTGAAGCACTATAGAGGTTTAAGCTCATCCCTAGGCCTCCTCCTTCCTTTCATTAGGACTCAAAAGAGGAAGGAGAAAGGCAAGTCCAAGAACATTCTCTCCATGGCAAATGTAATGACCCTAAAAAGTTCCCGAAAGTGTGCCTCGGAAGTGCCCGAAATCGTAATTTTCATATATCTTAAAATCCATGCGCGATATCAAAAATCCGACTTTATATTATTGTTCAAAGGGTAATTTTGAGTAGAATGTGGATCTAACCCCGATTTAAGAGCAAACAATAGTTAAGTATAGGATTTTTCGCGTTTGAAAACACTTAGGCCCAAGACGTAAAAGTCTTCAACTTCGGTCCAAGACTTTTACCTCTTGGGCCTAAGTGTTCCCAAATGTGAAAATGCCTATATTTAACTATTTTTCACCCTCATATCATTCTAAATATTTCCCAGTACTCATTCAAATACTTAGCCAATATTTTACTCCAACACACCAAGTCTCAAAACCCTCTTCGGATCTAAGGATTTCCTCTAAAACTTCAAGTTTCCATTTCCAATCTTCATCAAGCATAGGTTTCTTTTATGGATTTCTTTTACCCATGATACCCAAGCTCCTTTACTCAAAATTGCATGATTTAAAGTTGATCTATTCATGGATCTTATCTATTATGAAAATCACTGCATACTATGTTAGGGTTTATGAAATTGTGACTGTTTTACTATGTTCGGAGCTATGAATCTAAGGTCTTTTGAGAGAACTGATGAAGGATCTTTATGTATATTATTTGATGGTGTTACAAGTATCTATTAATAGCTTTACACTGATTTTTCTAGCATAATTTTACTCTAGAATTGCACCTTCTAAGTGTTTGATAAAATGTTCGATTATGGATTCTTGAGGAATTGAAGGTCCAATATATGTCTTATGAGTTGAATGACTATATGATGATGAAATGATGATGGAATGTCGATGAGAATGAATAGTTGTGTAAAATGATGAAAGGAGCGCATATATATATATATATATATATATATATATATATATATATATATA
>JAABOM020098612.1:0-26936 GCA_011800125.2 Solanum clarkiae | reverse complement strand
GTAGGTAATTTAGGGTAAAAGTGGGTACTTCGGAACTAAGGTCTAAGATCCTTTCCAACTCAACCACATCACCAAACAAATCTTAGAGTACTAAAGCAAGTTCTGAGTCCATACGAGATGGATGAATGCAAAAAAATAAGGTCACAACACACATGACATTGCACCCACAATCAAGTATAGACTAACAGGTCATTCTTTAAGCCTCAACTTATCCTTACATTATCAGAACAAACATCACCAGATCATCAAAATGCATAAACGCATCAATAATACAATCTCAAAAAATTTTAGGGTGCCAATTTTTCAAATCATTCAAAAAACATTTAAAGCCCATATACATACCAACAGATAACACTACTATAAATTTACACATTATCTATACTACCTAAACATGTCAGTTCAATAGAAAGTTAAACATCCACAAGGAAAAAGAATCACTTCAAGAAAACCTTGGGATAAAAAATAGGGGAAGTTATGGACCCAAGGCTACTCAGACTTCACCTTAATTCATAACTTCCCACACACCACCAAAATAGAATACTTTGTCCTCAAAGCAAAGACAAGAGTGAAAACCAAACACGATAACATAGAGATATACATATACATACATTAAAAATCAAAAACTAATATCCAAAATATAAGTGAAAACAACATCCAACATAAAAATATTTAAACTAATCCAAAAACTATCATAATAAAAAATGCTAATAGAAGGAACAAAGTATCCATAAAGAAAATATAAGAACTGCAGTCAAAAGGGTCAAACATCATGGTGCATCAAGCATCGGTCTCTGGCTGGTCAGCAGGGTGCTGGGTCACCATGTCCTCCTCAGCAATCTGGGCTACAGTTGTACGTGAGCTACCCTCTCCATATGAATGTTACCGTTCCCTATCTCTCTGTATGGCCACCAACAGGATCAACTCCTGCACCACATTCTTTGGTATCATCTCCTCCACCAAGGCTACTGGGTCATCAGGTCGAGACTGCTTCTGGCTCGTCCCTGGATCATCTGTCTTGAGGGGCCTTTTCACATGAGCATGCGGATGGTCAGCTAGCCAGTCAAGAACTTTGTTGACTACAACAGGGCCTGCTAACATCTGTAATAGGTTGGCCTTGAACTTGGCCAGCTCCTTAGTCACCATGCTCGTGTCAGCAGGCCTAGCACACTCAACCCTCTGCTAGACTCTCTCCTCAAAAGCATTGACTCAGGCATCCACCGCTCTAACTCTCTCATCTACCAATGCACAGGTGAATGCCTTCATCCTCTCCTCTGAATCACGTATAGTTTGGCTGACCCAAGGTCTAACCTATGCTGCTAAAGCCTGTAGCTTAGACTCCATATAGCCATCCTGCACAATAGGGCCTGAAAAGTAACAACAGAAATTATGGAATCAAACTGTAATGTAGATGTTGTTGGTGCTGGCGTACTGGAGGATGGTGTGGACTTGATCTCAACAACTGGTGTGGGCTCTACAGCAATTGGAGTAGTGCCGGTAGAAGCTAGAGGTGAAGGTTGTGTCTGAGGCTCTACTAAGAATGGCTCTGGAATAATTGGAGGAGCTGTTCGTGGCAAAGCGACTGGGTTCTCATCATCCATAATCAGGTTGGGATTCATGGTGCATGTGGCCTCTATGTGCTAGTCTTGATGGGGGTCGATAGGAACACCTATTGCATTGAATATACAACAATTCAAAATAGGAAATAGCAGTGGGGTGTTCGTCCAAGCGGCTGACTCGTGGATCTGCTCCGGGATGATCTAGGCCCAGTCTATCTCATAACCAATTGTAATGCTGGCTAATAAAACAACCCGCTCCAAGGTGATCACATTGTCCATGAAAGTGGACCAGATACGCTAACGGATAATGGACCACCAAAACTTGGCCCGAAAAGAGAAGTAGGCCTTCACTATAGGGTTTGTGTGGTTTGTAACCCACGGCGGCTCAAAATGCTCCTCACAAATTTGGCTGCCAATCCACTGTAAAAGCTCTGTCCTGGCCCAAATGTCCTTCCCAGTCACCGCTCTCCTCATCTTATCAATGCGTCCATCATATTTTGCGGTAGACCGAGGCACCCTGTAAGTGGGCCCAAGCTGCATCCATCAAATAGTCTCCTCCAAAATAGGAACTTTCTTACGCCGGACTGGCACCGCCCATAACCTTGGCTGCTCAATAAGCTTCTTGTTCTTCGGTAACCCTTGGCGGAGTGTAGTAAGATATTCTACATAAAACTTACAGACTACGTAAAGGGCATACTTGTCTAGCTGTTGTGTGGTCCATCACAATTCGTATCTGTCTATCTCCTCATCTAATCCTGGCACCTTATCTAACCCTAAGTTATTTAGTCTAGACTCCTCATGAAATTGCCACACAAGTTCGCCCTGTCCCTTGGACTTTAACCCCTGGTCATGTATCTCCTTATTCCCTGGGACACACCATCTACGATCGGCTGAAGCTGTGACTAAACTTCTTCCTGTTGGGTCTGGGAGGTGCTCTCAGATTCCAACTCTGACCCTGAGTGTGTGGAGGTTATCTGTGTACGTGGCTATCAGACCTGTCTCCATTACCCTAATGTTCCTCCTCTTTAGACTAAGAGGAACTGCTAACTTCCATCAGTGTCTGAAATGTGCATGCTCAGGCCTGGGGTATATTAGCCTCAGATTCTATTCTGACCCTATGAACTTCTAGAGACCCTCGAACTCTCAGCCTCAGAAGATTCATCCACTAATCTTCGTTAGAATATCTGGATTGTTCATTTGTCTTCTGGAGGCATTATATCTGCAAACGAACCATGTAACAACATGTGATCTTGAAGTCATACATTGGTGTCGTAGTATCAAGATTTCTTACAAAAATACAGTCTAAACTCAGATACGAGGGGTAGTTACGACTCGTAGTCCCCTACGAGTCGTACTCTTGCCTAGTACTTATTTTCAGAGATATTTTTAAGAACTCGGTCAGGATTACAAGACCCTCACTACTAGTCATAAAGGGTATTACGAGTCGTATATGGGTCTCGTATGAGAAACATGAAGAAACCACAAGTGATTGATGCTTGCTACGAGGGACCATTATGACTCATAGGGGAGCCTATGAGTTGTAGGAGGGCCTCATAGCTGAAAATAGAAGACGCTAGTAGTGTTTAACACTTTCCCACAAAAAGCTCAAACAAGACAATTAAACTTAGGAATTGGCAATTAAAAGAGCTATATGATATATTTTACACATAGATAGTCCCAAAATGAGATCAAAAAGTTAAAGCAACCATTATCCCTAAGAATCGAAGTCAGATCCTCATTATGTCAGTCAAAATCAATGGCAATTTGATATCCAAACTCACACTTGTATCAACAAAACATTCCATTGAAATGGAAGAGCAATTCAAACATTTTCAATCAAGTCCAACATTCTATGCCATATAAAACACACCCACACTTCCTAAATTCCAATTCCGAAGTTAATCTTCACTCAGACACAATTAAACACTATATTCTATATACCAATAATTTTTACATTTACCACCACCCACTCAAGGATTTTGAACAAAGCTTTATTCAAAGAAAGATCTTTCAAAGCAATACAAACCCTAGGTTTCATGTCTAGGTCTGCACATCACCACATGGACATGGGTATTCATGGTTAAAACAACATACGATCATACCAAGAATGAACTCGCCACAATAGTGCATTAAATTTAACCACGAAGCTTACCAATTGATAGAAGAATTTAACCAAGGCAAAGGAGACCGAAAACCATGCCAAAACCCTTGAAAATAGTAACCTCGCTAGAATTCTAATAGAAAAATGACGTGGGTAGCCGGGATTTTATTCTGAAAAGTAAATGGGGGAGAAAGATTGGGGATTTTAGTCAACCTTAGTGTTCTTACAAATGAAAATAGGGTCAGATTTTGTTTTGACCCATTTTATAATTAAATCGGGTCACTTTTAAAAAGTTGCGGATCGAGGCTACGAGACCTCGACTACGAGTCGTATGGTGTCCTACAACTTGTAAGTCCCGATCTGGTAGCAGACCCTACACTTGTGATAATTTAGAATCCATACCTGGGCACTACGAACCCCACTTATGACTCGTAGGAGACCCTACGAATCGTAAGGTTGGCTAGTAGTGTGTGTGCCAACTTCTGATACTCATTGTTTCCCTCAATGACACATGATTATGAGTCATACTGGTGACTACAACTCATATGCCTGCTCGAAGAAGCTGCTCCAAGTGCGATTTTCTCACTTCTTCAGTTCTTCAATTTCCACCAACAAACCAAGTCTCAAAAAAAACACAACAATCTTCTAAATATTACAACTGCATCAATGTCTTCCAAATTAAAACAAACAAACAAACAACATACTACCTAAAATATCAAAAACCAAACACACTTAAAACAGACAAACAATTATAAAAAATGCTTGGGTTGCCTCCCAAGAAGCGCCTTATTTAACATAGTGACTCGACTTAGTCATCCTCCATTATCAGCAATTATCAAGGGACCAAACCTCACTCTTCAATTCATCCCGGTGTTTCATTGACTGGCGGATGTCAAACACTACCTCTGCATCGTTGACCCTAAATCGAAGTTGACCTGAATCCATATCCACGAGAGCTCTTCCAGTGGCCAGAAATGGTCTTCCCAAATTAATGGGCACCTCGAAATCAACCTCACAATCAAGGATCACAAAATCCCCATGAAAGATGATTTTATTAACTTTAACAAGTACGTCAAGAAGAATTCCCTCTGGCTTTTCGATGGTTCGATCCGCCATGAGCAATCCCATTCTTGTTGGGGTAGGAGTGCCAACACCAAGCTTTTTAAATACATTAAGAGGCATTAGATTGATGCTCACTCTTAAGTCACACAATGCTCTTACAAAGTCAACATCACTAATGGGCAAGGATGGTGAATGCACTGGGGTCCTCTCGTTTTTGAGAAAGGCATTTGGTCATGATCGCACTACACTGTTGGAGTTCATTTGAGAACTCTTGACTCAAAGTGCATTTCTTTGTCACCAAATCTTTCATATACTTTGCATACCTGGACATCTTCTCCAAAGCTTCTAGAAGGGGAATGTTGATGGATAGTTGCTTCAACATCGAGAGGAAGTGTTTGAATTTACCCTCCTCTTCCTTTTTCTTAAGCCTTTGAGGGGAAAGAGGATGAGGCCTTGAAATTGACTTCAATTTTACGTGCTCCCTTACCTCTTTTCTTTGCATCCCGGCAATCTCCAACCCTTCTCCCTCAACCACAACTTCAGCACCAATAACCTTCTCATCAACTCCATCGACAAGTACCAGCATAAGGGGATCTATGGTGCTTTTGCCACTCCGAGTCATGACTGCCATGTAATGCCCTTCATTTTTAAGATTTTGAAGTGTATTGCTTAGTAAGGTTCCCTTTTCGAGTTGGTTCAATTGCGAAGAAACTTGCTCAAATTGGTTCTCTAGTTTCTTAATCGCCACCAAGTGAGACATTATTTTTTGATTAATACTTTAGATATTGGCTTTTATTCCCTTCAAGGTCTCATCTTGGTGATCGGCTCTCTGCAACAACTTGTCAAACATCTCTTCAAGCCTATAAGTGCTTGGCACGGCATCACGGTTGTGGGTCGGCACGTAATGACCATTCCTATAACCATCTCTGTTACCCCATTCGGCATTCGGCATCCTCTCTCTTTCATAGTAGCCACCTCGGTTATCTGTATAAGCACCATCATGGTTGTAGTTCCGACCTTGATTCCGGAAACCTTGCCTCCAATAGTCCGAAGTGGACTCTTGAGGATTATTCTAAAGACCCGCCGCTTGATTACTCACAAAACAAGCATCTTCATCAAAGAATGGATCTTCATAGATGGGAACCTTAGGAGGTTGGTGAGTGACCACTTTGACACTTGCTTGGTTTTGCTTAAAAAACAAGTCCATGCTTGTGCGAAGTTTAGCAAGTTTCTCCATGATCTCTTCATTGACCTTTACTTGCTCATTGTTGGTGTTGACTATGCAAGAAGTCTTCATTGCACCTCGCTCTCATTGACCCCATGCTCTATTGGTTTTAACCACTTACTCCATCCTTGCGGCTATTAATGCAAAAGGTTAGTCAAGAAACATGCCTCCCAAGATTGTGTCGGTACAAGCTTGACTATTCTCATCAAGTGCCCGATAGAAAATCTCAACCAAGGCATCATCAATAATCTTGTGATCGAGGACCATCCTCAAACATTTGGTAAACCTCTCCCATGTTATGCTAATAGAATCACCTCACAATTGCTCAAAGTTGTTTATTTGCTCCTTGAGCTTCAACTTCTAAGATCTTGGGAAATAGCTTTCAAGAAACACTTTCTAAAGATCTGCCCAACTTGTTATGGTACCCGGAGGAAGCTCGGACAACCACACAACTGCATTCCCAGTCATTGACAATGGGAACACCTGCAAACCAACGGCATCAAGAGAAAGATTTTGTGTCCCCATGACACTCTTGCAAACAAACACCACATTATGGAGATGAAGGTCGGAATCCTCTGAGGGTAGCCCTATTAATAATCCACAGTTTTGGACCATTTGAAGTAATCCACTCGACACCAAGAACTTAGCGTCTGCCAGTAATGGAGGCAACACTATAGCACTAGTAACGTCCATGGCCATAGGGTTCAAACAATATTGGTTCCATCCATGAATATTTTTGTTGAAGTTCCTAAGTTGTGGCCTATTATCCCTTAGTGGTGGATTCTCCTCTCTTCCCATATCCTCATTCATATTCATATCCTCATCAATCGCTATATCCTCATTCACGTGAGTCATTCTTCTAAAGAGTCCAAAGATCTCCAAATTGGTTAGAGTAAAGGGATTCCCTTGGCTCCTTTAGTTGGGAATACAACCTAGCACACCCTGCAATTAAAATTAAACAACAAAAACAAAAACAAAAACAAAAGTAAAATACAAGTGATCTAGAAATTAATACTAGAACTAACTAATAGTGAAATCAAGTCAAAACCTAGCCCTATTCCCCAGAAATGGTGCCATAACTTCTAATGATGTTCACGCCGCAATAAGAAAGTGGTCGCTGTCAGTAATTAACCTAACCAAAGGTTAGGATCGAATCCATAGGGAATACAAGGTTTAACTACTATAATTTACTATCAATCATTTCAAGTATCTATAACTAAAATCTCTAAATAGGGGGCGGGTTTGTGATTCAAGAAGAAATTAAAATATACACTATACTATGTTGCGAGAAAACACTCAAATTTAGGGACAACTTGGAAATTGTGTTCCCCATGGTTCGTTGACTCGATTAACCGAGATAATACACCTACAATTAGAGATTCACATATAGGATGGTAACTTAGGTTCTTCCAACCTTATTATGAAGGTGAAGGTCGAATTTCACCATGGTGCTTTGTCGGCAACCATGGCATGCCAACTAACCATTACCTACTGTCCCAGTCAACCTCCCCTTGGTTAGGTTTGGTTTATTAGACGAGAACACATTAATCGAATCCTATCATTTATTCCTCTTTTTCTATTTGTCACTGCCTTGGTCGGGATCGTGATAGTAGGCAGGGTTTGGTGTTGGCCACCATCAAACAACAATCATAACGAAGAGAAATAGATAATACATGCAAAACCCCAATCATAGAAATGCATTAACCTAGGTCATCTCAAGTCAAATACCCATGGTTCCCACAACTCTAGCTTAGCTACTCATGGCTAAGGTAAAACCAACAAATATGCAAATATAAGACATGATTGAGAATTTCACACAAAACGGTGAAGATTGAAGACACAACAAGTTGCAAACCACAAGGTTGATAGATTAATAATACACATAAAGCAAGATTTGCAATCCCCAAAATTGGGCTTTCCAAGAGAAAATGATAAACTAAGCCAAAATCCTAAAAGTTTTCTTGAGAGTATATTCAAAGATGATATTCTCTGCTCAATTTCAACTCTCCAATAAAACCCTGACTTAAAGTATTTATAGTGTTTACAAAATAACCCTAAACATTATACAAAAAAGACAGCTAGCAGCTGGTACGCCTCATAGGTATGACTCGTAGGGTGACCTACAAGTCGTAATCGATATAAGGTTCTTGGAATCTTGGACTCAACTAGTACGACCCACCGGTACACTCCCCTCGTAGTCAGGCCTTTCGATACAATCAAATAGAAATAGGCCTTTACTTATTTGTATAAAGTTTTGGCTCTCTGATTCCTGCTACAAGTGCACCTATACAAGTCGTGATACCTACGCCTCATAGAGTTAACCTGCACTTAGCATTTTTCTGACTTTTTGGTCTCTGTTTCTTGCTATGATAGCACCCTACGAGTTGTAGTTTGGGCTATGACTCGTAGGTGAACTCGTACGTCCTATGCTTCAGCAAAATCTTGAATTTTTCTCCAAAATCATGCCAACCTAACTTTTCTACAAGAATAACACAAAAAACACATAAAAACCATAAAAAATCGCATTAAGAACTCACAAAATCCCTTGTTTTAGTTCTAAAATATGTTGTATTTTGACAGCACATCACCTGGGCTATGACTGATAGGTCAACTCTATGTCCTATGCTTTAGCACAATCTGCAATTTTCCTCCAAAATTACGTCAACCTAACTTTTCTGCAAGAACAACACAAAAACACATAAAACCATAAAAAGTCGCATTAAGAACTCACAAAATCCCTTGCTTTAGGCATCAAATGTGTTGTAATTTGATAGCATATCATGGGGCAGACCTCATCAATGCATATAACCTCTTCAGTCTAGGAATAAGAGGTAAATAATGCATCCCCTTAATTGGAACCATCTTTCCAGACAGACTCCTCTTATAATGAGCATGACCGCAAAACTTACAACTTTCCAATTCACTATCATACTTATAGTATAACAAGCAGTCATTAACACAACAATAAATTCTATGATGTGACAATCCTAATTTGGAAACCAGTTTCTTTTCTTGATAGAGGTTCCTAGTATGTTAAACTCAGGATTAACCAACTATCCCAACAGATCAAACATTAAGTCTATAGCCGCATTAGGAACATTCCAATCCGATTTAATATTCATTAATCGAACTGCTATAGACAAAGCAGAATGCTGACTTTCCTCACATAATGGATGATGAGCCTCTTCTAATTCCAGATAGAAGTGTCTAGCTTCTTCATTAGGAGCTTCATTAAAGAATTGGTCAGGTTCCATCCCCCCTTGAACTCTGAAAGCATCGTTGATCATTTCATGAACTCTATCGTGTTGAAAGATGTCATGTTGATTCCTGTCAGGTACAAATCTAATCTGACCATATGGTACAAGCATATTATATTAACCCACTGGCATCAAATGATAAAATACACCATTTTGTCCATCTATTTCTCCGTGATTTACCCACACGTAATATCTGGGCTTAAATCCTTTACGATACAAATGCATAATAACTTCATCTGGACATCATTATGAGAATGTACATGCGGTAAAAATTATGTCTAAGAAATTTTAGGCACCTATATGCACTGCAAAGACACCTAACCAATTGATTTCTCTTATGATGCAAGGACACCTAACCAATTGATTTCTCGTAAAACTATCAAGTGTCATTACATGACCGATAAAACTTCTGACACCGTCAATAAATGTAGATTTCGGTCGACCATCATTCTCATAATATAAGTCATATATCCACAAACGATTATCCATCTACAAATAATATTCAAGTATATTCAAGGTTCAAAAGTACATAAGTTGAATTTTTCTAAGTATAAAAGTATTAAAATACAATTTAACAAGTATATAAACTCCAAGATCTAAATTATATTAATTTTAAAGTTCACAACTACTTAAAGTTTACTTCATATCCTAAAATATAATAATCAAATTTCAAATGGGCATAAGCTAAATTTTTCAAACTATAAACTACTAAAATTCACTTTAACAAGTATATAAACTCCAAGTTCTAAATTATATTCAACTTAAAGTTCACAACTACTTAAAGTTTACTTCATATCCTAAAATATAATAACTCAAGTTTCAAACCACAACTACTTAAAGGTTACTTCATAACCTAAAATATAATAACTCAAGATTCAAATGGGCATAAGTTGAATTTTTCTAAGTATAAAAGTACTAAAATTCACTTTAACAAGTATATAAACTCCAACTTCTAAATTATATTCAATTTAAAGTCCACAACTACTTAAAATTTAATTAATATCCTAAAATATAATAATTCAAGTTAAAAGTGCATAAGTTGAATTTTTCTAAGTATATATAGACCTAAACTTCAATTTAACAAGTATATAAACTTCAAGTTCTAAATTATATTCAGCTTAAAATTCACATCTATTTAAAATTTAACTAATACCCTAGAATATAATAATTCACGTTCCTAAAGTGCAAAAGTTGGATTTTTCTAAGTATAAAAGTACTAAAGTTCACTTTAACAAGTCCAAGTTCTAAATTATATTCAACTTAAAGTTTACAACTACTTAAAAATTTAATTAATATCCTAAAATATAAAAATTCAAGTTAAAAGCGCATAAGTTGAATTTTTCTAAGTATATATAGCCCTAAACTTCAATTTAACAAGTATATAAACTTCAAGTTCTAAATTATATTCAACTTTAAGTTCACATCTATTTGAAATTTAATTAATATCCTACAGTATTATAATTCAACTTTTTAAAGTACAAAAGTTAGATTTTTCGAAGTATATAAATTCCTCAACTTCAATTTAATAAGTATATAAAGTTTAAGTTCTAAATTATATTCAACATCAAAATTCACAACTACTTAAATTTCAATTTTTATCCTAAAACATAATCATCTGTGTTTTAAAAGTGCATAAGTTAAATCTTTTTAATTATATAAAGTAGTAAACTTCAATTGAACAAGCACATAACCTTCAAGTTCTAAATTATATTCAAATTAAAGTTCAGATCTACTTAAAATTTAATTTTTATCTTAAAATATAATTAATTCAAGCTTCAAAAGTGCACAAGTACAATTGTTCTAAGTATAAGTCCTAATCTTCACTTTAACAAGTACATAAACTCCAATTTCTAAATTATATCCAACTTTAAAAAATAATATATACAACAACTAAAACACATTTACCTTTTCTGATTAGCTTGACGAGTCGAATATATCCTATAATGATGCAAAAATTATAAGGTTCAATATTCATACATGGAAGTTTGATTTATAGTCTAATTCAAAATACCCGATTAAACTACAATGCAAGAATGTATATTCACAAATTCACACTTGAATATTTAAACCAACAATGTCAATAACATCAAATACACTTTCATTCCAACTAACAAAACTCAATCACAAACTAATTCAAGACTTATTTCAAGCTAAAATTCAAAAATAATCATTCACAAATTTAAACTACACTCAATTTTATAGTCTAATTCAAAATACCCAAGTTAAGCTACAATCCAAAAATCTACATTCACAAATTCACATTTAAATATTCAAACCAACAATGTCAATAACTTCTGATATACTTTAATTCCAACTAGCAAAACTCAAATCACAAATTAATTCAAAATCCATTTCAAGCTAAATTCCGAAAATACTTATTCACAATTTTCTACTTCAATATACTTTCCAACGATGATAATCACTTAAAATTAATTCAAACTAACAAAATCCCTAAATGACAAACTAATTCAAAATACCAGATTTAAACTAAACCATAAACTTTCTTCACTAATTCACAATCAATATTACAACATAACAATGACAACAATATATATTAACAAAACTAACAAATAATTCAAGATTTTATGATTTTTTAAAAAAAATCCAAGTTCATGACTAACAATTAAAAGAGGAGAAAAAGAGAAGAGAGGGAGGGAGACTTACCTGCACCGAACATCGTGGTGACGGATGGAAGAGTGGAGGAGACGACAGCGGGGCTGGGGCAACAGTGGTAGAGCCAGAAGGTTTTTAGAGTGAGAGGTGGCGGGGCTGAGGATTTTTTTTTTTTTGGATTTAGAGAATGAGTGAAAATGGGGTATTATGAGGTAATATTCAACTAAGAGGCCACAGACGGCGTCCCAGGTCTGTCGCCCCTTTTTAAAATTTATTCTTTAAATTTAATTAATAACTGATCTTTTTGAAAAAAAAAAAAGGCAACGGACAATACCATGTTGTCCGATGCATTCTTTAATTTTAAAAAATTCTTTATTAAAATTCATACAAATAAATTAATTAAAGATTTAATTTTTTTCAAAAAATAAAGCGACGGACTGTGTGATTGCATCCGTCGCATTTTATTAGAAAAATTAATAAAGTTTGCCGAAAATTTCACTGAAAAAAGTGATGGACCTATAGTTGCATTCTGTCACTTTTTGTAATTAAATAATTTTTTAAAAAGCATCAACATAGCAATGGACAGCGTTCCTTAGTCCGTCGCTTTTCGGAGCAACATCGTCCGTCATTTTTTTTGGTCATTTTTCGTGTAGTTTTTAGTAGTGATGCTTCATGGACTGACAGATATTGAAGACGACTTCTTTGTTATTCAATTTGAACCTAAGTTGACCATTTTCCATATCAACTAGTGCTCGCACAGTGGCTAAGAATTGGCTTCCGAATATGATTGGGACGTCAAAGTCAACTTTGCAATCTAGGATCACAAAGTCTGTGGGGAATATTTCTTCAACTTTTACCAATACATCATACAGTATCCCTACAGCCTTCTTCACTGTGTGATTAGTTGTCAACAACCGCATGCTCGATAGAGTAAGAACTCCCAATCCAAGCTTCTTGTAGACCACAAATGGCAATCAGATTAATTCTGGCACCTAGATCACATAGTGTCATTATGAACTCCACGTCTTGAATGGTGCAGGGTATGGTGAAAGCACCTGGATCTTCTCACTTCTAAACCAAGGACCTCGTATTAATATCACTGCAATGATAAAGCTCTTGGGAGAGCTCCTAACACACAGTGCGCTTTTTAGTGACGAAGTCTTTCATGTACTTGGCATACCTTGACATCTTCTCCAATGCCTCAATGAGAGGGAGGTTGGTGGAGAGTTGCTTCAGCATGGAGAGAAAGTGCTTGAACTTGTCTTCCTCCTCCCTCTTTTTGATTCTTTTAGAAAGGGAGGAGGAGTCCTAGGAATGGGCTTCAACTTCTGTGGCGCATCAACACCTTCACTCAGCCCATCCTTGCCACGAACATCTCCTATTTTCGCATCCTTTGCAGCATCCATCTCCTCTCGAAAATCTTTCTCATCAACTGGCATGGGACGATCAATGGTGCTCTTGCTACCCCAAGTAGTAACCGTCATACACTACGCTTTATTTTTAGGATTCTGAACTGTGTTGCTAGGCAGTGTATCCCTCTGATGATAATTTAGTTGTTTGACACTTGACCAAACTGTTGTTCCAACTGTTTGATAGCCATAGAGTGAGAGTCTATTTTCTGATTTGTACACAAAATCTCTTATTTCATGCCCCTCAGAGTCTCATCTGTGTCTCAACTTTCTTCAACAGGCAATCAAATATCTCCTCAAATCTAGAAATACTTGCATCTATGTCACGATTATGCAATGGCACACAAGGACCATTTTTGAAGCCTTCTCTATGACCCGAATCTGCATCTCTCTCTGGACTCCTGTTTTTATCATAGTAACTTTCACAGTTGTCTCTGTAAGCTCCATCTCTATTAAAGTTCTGACCTTGGTTTCCTTGACTTTGGCACCAATAGTGCTGGTTGGAACCTTGGGCGTTTGTTCAGAAACCCCCCATCTGATTTGCAACAAAATATGTGTCCTCATCATAATATGGCTCATCATACATTGGTGTACGTGGAGGTTGATGAACCACTGCATTCACTCACTCTTGGTTCTTCTTCACCATCACCTACATACCTGTGCAAATCTGACCAAGCTGCAGTATGATTTCTTCATTGATCTTCTCTTGCTCCAGACCAACACAGACTGTGCATGAATTTTTGGTAGATGCTCTGTCTCTCTGCCCCCATGTACGATTAGTCTTGACCACACTTTCCATTCTCACTACGATCCTTGCAAATGGTTGATCCAAGAACATGCCCCCTATGATAGTGTCAGCATAGGCCTGACTGTTCTTATCAAGGGAACGGTAGAAGATCTCCACCAAAGCATCATATACTATCTTATATTGTGGGATTCTCCTTAGATATTTGGTGAAACCCTCCCAAGTAGTTTTGATTGAATCACCAAGAAGTTGCTCAAAGTTATTGATCTGGTCATTCAACTTGAGCTTCTTTGATCTAGGGAAGTACCTCTCCATAAAGGCCAATCGCAAGTCTACCCAACTGGTGATCAAACTCTACGGGAGATCAGATAGCCAAAATGGTGCATTACTGTAAGAGATAATGGAAAGACACGAAGTCCCAGAACATCCATAGACAGATTTTGTGTTCCCATCAAAATCTTGCAGACGATTGCCATATTGTATAGGTGGCTGTGAGCATCCTCCGATGGTAAGCCCGAAAATAGACCATGGTTCAACAATATCTGAAGTAACCCACTCAATACTGTAAGCTTTGTGTCTGCTTGTAGTGGTGGCAACACAATAGCTCTCGACACCTTTATAGCCATAGGATTTAACATGTATACATTCCATTAGTAAGCATTGGCATTGAAATCCTGAGGCTGTCAAGCAATGCCCTCCAGAGGAGGTGGGTTATCATTCTCAGCATCCTCATTGTTGTTCTTGTTTAGAGCTGCATTAGCCTTGTTATTGGCATTGTCTTGGGCCATTCTCCTCAACGTTCTATGTATCTCTGGGCCAAATGGAGTTAAGGGATTGCGTTAAGTCGGGGTGTTGGGCATACACTACACTTTACACCCTGAAATAGAACAAAAACAACAAGCAAAACTAAAATAAGGGAACTAAGGATTAACACCCAAATTACTTATGAATTCACTAAGTCTAGCTGTATTCCCCAAAAACAGCACCAAAATCTTGATGGCACCCAATTTTCACCTCCTGTTTAGAAGATAAAGCAGTTGCTATTAAGAAATAGAACCTAACAAATGTTAGGGTCGAACCCACAAGGAATACGTAGACTTAAGAGAATTCACAGATTGCAATTCGAATGGTTAACCAACTTACTTCCCCAATAGGGAGGGGGTTTGCAATAATCAATGAAGAATATAAATAAACTAAATATCACAAGAGAGAAGTCAATATGGAGAGAAACTAGGGTATTATGTTTCCCATGGTTCCCCAACTCAATATCACTGGATAACCTAATTCTTCTGTAGTGTATAGCATGTAGAACGGTAAGATATGTTCACCAAGCCCTTTGGTCAAAGGTGAGAGGTAAATGTCACTATGCTACTTGGCCCATATCCAAAGTATGCATTGCTAACCCTCACCTATTAGTCATAGTACAACCTCCCCTTGGCCCAGTTTGGTTGATTAGATGAGAACACATCAATTGAATCTTGTTAATTAATCTTTTTTCTATTTATTACTACTTTGGTCCAGTCAGTAACACTAGGTGGGTTCTAATGTTGGCCACCATCAGAAAACATGAAAAATAAAGAGTTAATTAATACGTTCATATACACCTTTCGAGAATTATGAATTATCCAATTTTAATTTGTTAGTTCTTCATGGTCCCACAACCCTAATTGTAGATTTAGCTACTCATTCTTCACGTAGATGCAAGAATTACAGATTGAGAAAATATAATTGAACACTTACACAATAGAATTAAGAACTACCAAATCCAACTTCAATAAGAATCACAAGCTTAAAAATGAAATTCAAACACAATTGTTCTCAAAGATTTTCCAATATGATCTTACAATTTTATCCCTCTAAATACTGAGTTCTCTAAGTACTAGGTGAAAACTTATGAAAAATAACCTAAAAATCCTATTTATAGTAAGTAAAATATAAGTCCTAAACTAAATGGAAGAACTAGTTGGCACATCATACGAAAGGTGTTTACGGGTCATATTGCATTCCAATGCCCGTAATCGGGGTCTCGTACTCAGCTGCTAGAAATTCAAACTTCAACTCTACGACACCCCTCTACAACTTGTAACATGGTTTATGACCTGTAAAGGGGGTTTTATATGATGAAACTTCGAAAAGTCCTAATCTATGATCCTCAGGGCATGAGCCATCTTCTATGACTCGTAAAACTTTCTATAGCTCGTCTGCATGTTCATAGGATAAACTTCAAAAAATAGACCCTCTCTAGAATTTTTCGTAAAATCACCCTACAGCCCGTAAAATGATTGGCGGCCCATAAAGGATCTCGTATAACAGCAAAAATCAACAACTTCTGCAATTTTCCCCAAAATCAAGGCCAACCTATAATCCTGCAAATATAAACATAAAAACACATAAAACCAACTAATATCACATTTAGAACACATAAAATTCAAAGTTTAAGAATCAAAAGTGTTGTATTTTGGCAGCACATCAACCAACAAGTGAAAAAGTAAAAGAACAAGGAAGTGATATCTGTCAAAGTGCTTTGGAGAAAGCAACAAGCTAAAGGTGCAACATCAGAAGTGGAAGCGGATATGAGGAATCATTATCCGTACCTATTCTGTTCAACTCAAGCCTAGGGTATTAATAATTTCTTACTGAAATCTCTAATTCATTGCATTTTAGTTTTATATGATGCATGCATTAATTTTTATGTTTGTGGACTATCTTGAGACATCTTCTAATTTTGGATTTTGAAAATATTATAAAATGATGCATAAATTGTATTTTTGCATAAATACTAGGTTGTTAGCTGATGATTTACTGTTAAGAGACTACCTTTGAGTATATTCAGAGACAAGTGTTCCCATGGGGGAGATATTATAGTGACCCCCAGTTTAGGAGCCTTGAGTGCAGAAGAGTTGGACCGAAAATGACCTGAAGTCAAGTCCAAAAGGGTAACTTATGGCCCATAGGTAGAGATACGGCCCGTAGGTTTGACCTTAAAATGAACTTAAGGAAAAGAATAATGTTTCTAAGTGTAGGGTAACCAACGGACCTATGCGGCTCATAGAAAGGACGATGGTCCGTAGATAGGGTCACAAGTGAGATTATCAGAAATGATGAAAATTTGGAGTTCACTGGAAGTGATCTACGTGTTACCAGCATGGCCCATAGAAAAAACCATAGGACATAAAATCCCTTCATGGATAGGGTCCAGGAAAGTGGGAAAAATAACTAAGTGTAGAAGGACTCTACGAGTCCAACCACGACTCACAAATCCATGTATGGACCATAAGAAGTTTTCATGGTTTTGAGTTCAATAAAATGTTTGCACCGAGAATGAATGAATGAATGAAATAGTAGAGTCTTAGTAAGAGTAAGGATCGAACACCCGATTCCTATAACAAACGATTCTATGAGAAGAGGTTGAAAATCGCATTTTGGTAAATCTTTCTTCCCAGTGAAGCGCCTTGGAATCTCATTGAGAAGAATGACAATGCGTACGACCTCTTGTGAAATTGGTCGTTCAAGCTCTTTCCTACCTTCTTCTCATTTTGATGCAAGGAATTGGAAATAGAATAGAAATGGAGTTTGAGGCTATCCTGAGATGCCCCTATTCTCATATCTCTACTAGCGAGCCTGAAGCATGACTTCCAAGAAAAAGCTAAGGAGACTAGGGTTTCCAAAGGACTCTTCTCTTCCAACATAAAATTTATTCTTTCCAAGTCTACTAGGGTATGTGAGCTTGATTTATTGATATTCTTTCACCCATAAAGTCCTCTTTAAAGTATTTTTATCCTTTCTTTAAGTTCTTGTAAGATAATATGCATGCTTATGATGATTTGGTGACACCCTGTAACTCCATGCTCTTTTGTATCCATGTTTCAAGCCTCATTTGTTTTAGGTGGGAAGCGTATTAGGGTCGTAGGAGACTTTTATAGTACTTTGACAAGTTCAAGACTTCCACATGAATTGAGTTTTGAGTGATGGTTTATGTAAGGGTAAATTTTAAACAAACATAACTTTTAGCCTGCATGGAACTGGATGACCCATGATATGTCAAATGAAAGCCCTTTGAGTTAGCTTTCCAACTTACTTGGTTTCACCTCATTCCAAGTTCGGATAAAGAAGTTATGCCCATTTTTATAGAACCCTCCCATGTAGTGATACCATATGGGCAGCCACACGGGCCGTTTGGCATCTCACGAGCCGTATAACTGGCATGGGGCCTAAAATGGACTATTTGTGGCCAAGACATGTGCCATGACTGGCCACACTAGTCGTGAGGCTTCTGGAGCGAAAAATTTTCTAAGTGTAAAATTACCCTCTCATAACATTCATGAAATATTCTAAGTATGGTTTGACAAACCAGTACTTGGACCGTGTGACCTCACACAGCCAGTGAAGCAGTCTGTGAGGTAACACTTAGGTAAGAATTCCAAGTGTTGGCCAAGTTTCCAATTTCCAGAAATTTTCTAAGTGTTGGTTCACGGGCACTCCACACGAACCGTGGAGTGCTACACGACCCGTGTAATCTCAAGTGAGGTGGTACTTTATCATTTTTTTCCTCTGTTTCATTAATAGTATTTTCGTGAATTTAATCTATTCTAATGACCTTTTTAGACTTCCAATCTATCTTAACCTCCCCAAAAGACCTAAACCCTATTCAAAAGGATCAAAGTCATTACTCTCAACTTGAATACTCTCTCAAATTCTCTCAAGAGCCTCTATCAAAACCCCAATATAAATTCACGGAAAGTCAAGAGCAAGTTTTGGATTCCAAGAATCGCTTATAAGCTTCAAGTCTTTCACAACCCAATTCCAAGAAATCCAAGGTCTAAGGTATATAGATTTCATTCATGGGTACCTTTCACCCATGAAGTCCAATCTTCCTTTTTATAAAAATTACATGTTTCCAAGTTGTGCTTCATATGGGTATTACTCATTATAGACTATGATTAAAAGTTATGTAGGCGTTTCATGGTGAAACTCAATCTTCACCTTCACTAGAGGGCTGGTAAAACCTAAGTTACCATCCTACATGCGAATTCCTAATTGTAGTTATGTTGCCTAGGGAAATCGAGTTGACGAACCATGGTGAACGCAATTCCCAAATTGTCCCCAAAATTGAGTGTTTCCTAGCGTCTTTGTTTAGTGTTTATTTTACTCATTTTTGAATTCACAAACCCCCCTCCACCATTTACATATTTTAGTTATTTATGCTTAAAATGATTAGTAGTGGATTCTTGTAGTCAGGCCCCATATTCCATGTGGATTCGACCTTAACCTTTTGTTAGGTTAATTGTTGATAGCGACCGCTTTCTTATTGCAGCTTGAACATCAGGAGCAACCAATGTACTTATGGCCCTTTTGAGGCATTTACTTTCTATGCTGTTAAATATTGGAGTCTTTTCTATTTTATGAAAACCTACCATTACCGATTTCGTTCATTGATATGTTAAGTCGGTAAGCTTTATGGAAAACAATATGTTAGTACTTCATGTTTTTTAATGCTTCTTCATTATCTTAAAAAGGCCCATAGACCCTTCCCCATTTTACTTCTGCAATATTTATATGTTTGTGGTTCTGAATTCTTAAGATGCTTAAGATGGCTTGGGTGTGATGCCTTCGGGTATCTTATTCGTCGTGTGACCACTAGGCCCCTAGGTCAGGTCATTACAGAAGATGTCTATCTTGGCATTTTCAAATATAGTTCCATAATTAGACCTGATCCCAGCTATTTTACAATTCAACTTAGTGTGTGTCATCTTGGCAAAGATAACAAACACATCATAGGTTTTATCCTTAGACATCAAGATCATGGTCCAAGTAAACCTTGAGTAATCATCTATAACCATCAAAATGTATTTCTTTCCTCCTCTTCCTTGAATCTTCACTATCCCATGTAGATCCATATGAGTCAATGCCAAAGACCTAGTAGTACTGACCTGCTTCTTTTGCTTGAATGAGGATATAATCTACTACCCTTTGACTTATGTTTTAGATACTTTGTCCTTCGCAAACTTCACATTGGGTAGCCTATAGATCAGGTTCTTTGAAGCAAGCTAGTTAATCAATGAGAAAGTTACATGACCCAGTCTTTTGTGCTAAAGTTTTGCATTCTCATTTTGAGCACCAAGACATGTAAGGTCATCTCTCTATATAGAATTCAGATCAGCCACATACATGTTCTTCAACTCTTTTTGTCACAAGAATCACTTCTTGTGAAACCAGATTGATAACAATACAGTTTTTTGAGTGAAATATTACTTCATTACCCTTGTCACAGATTCGAGATACACTCAATAGACGAAACTTCATTCCCCTCACATAATAAAAATTTTTCTATTGAGTGTTCTAATGATTTTTCAATTCTTTCAGTACTAAGAATATGACCTTTTTTGCCATTCCCAAAAGGAACACCACCACCATGAAGTTGTCACGACCCAAGCCTAGGACTCAGACATGAAACGATGAATGAGAACCCGTAGGGACCCCAAACAAGTCTCTTAGCATATCATTTACACATCCTTGATCGCGGAAGCAAAATAAACAACACAAGAGATATAAACAGTGGAAGCCAAACTAAGGGAATTATTGATATTTATAAAATAATAAAAAAATCAAGCTCATAGCATAAGTACATCAAATATCCAACAATACCTCTAACATGGAATGGAGCTCAGGCCAAGACACTTTCTAGGCTTATCTTCCAAAGTACTGAACTAGCCACATGGAGGATGATCAAAAGGTTCTCTGGTCCCTTCATGGTAATATCATGTAGGCATAGAGTATGCATTAGTACGTTTAAATGTACCAAATATGTACGATGCAATGCAACAAGACATAAGCCAATGTAGTCAAAATGCATAATCATAAGCAATGGATAAATATAATATAAATATGGCATGCATGATCAACGCTTGAAGTAAAACATGCTTTTAAAATTATACAACTTACATAATACATTATCACATGTGGGAATAAACCATAATCGACATACACTAAGCGAACTAATACTTGGAATCCAAGGCATGTCACCCCCTTGTAAGGTGATTGAGGCATATCACCTCCTCAATAAGGTGATTGAGATAAGTCACCCCTCAACAAATTAATTGAGGCATGTCACCCCCTCAACAAGGTGATTGAGGTATGTCACCCCTCAACATGTTGATTGAGGCATGTCACCCCCCTCAACAAGGTATGATCTACTTGCAACATCATAGATATTTTTCATGAATTAAATACATATATACAAGCCCTTAATCATCATAAAGTCACTTGACTTATAAATCATGTAATATATCATCAATAACATGAGAATCCTTGTTAAGACATTTTATCAAACATTTGGTGGGTTCATAATGCTTGTTCAAAATCATGCAATTCAAGAGGGAAATAATATAAGAAAACTCAATGCAAATCAACCCACCAACACATAGTAAAACCCTCATGAAGGGTACCTTGTAATCCATCATCAAATCTCATAGTAGATTATAGTTTCATAGCTCAAAACATGCATAGTCTCAATAGACGAAACCAATTCATGATATAACCTTGAAATAGATAGACATGCATAATCAATCGACATTACATAAAACCCCAACATAATTTACAATCATAATCCATAATAAGAGATACTCATAGATGATACAACTTGAACACTTGCAATTTTAGTAAAAAGGAAGATGGAGCTCCATAGGTGAAAGGACCTAATGGATGAAACCCACATACCTCAAACTTGAGTATTCTTGAGATGAGCTTGAAGAGAATCCTTGAGTTCCAAAGTTAAGATTAAAATCCTTAAAATTTGAATGAGATATTCGGTTAGTCTTGGAGAGGTGTTTTGTAAGGGTTTTTGAGTGATATAGAGTTGAAAATGGCTAAGTGTAGGTGTTTTCACGCATAAGTGGGCATAGGGCAATGACCCCAACGCCCTTGGTCGACACCAAAAAATTAAGGAAAAATTAACACTGGTCCACGACATGGTCCAAACGTGAACACAATTAACACCGATCTGCGCCCTGACGTGTCGCGGCCAGCCGCGAATGCTCTCTAGAAATCATAAATTACCAAAATTTATTTTTCTCTATGGGTCCTTTAAAATCTGGGTTATAGCCATTTTCCACTCAATTTTGCCTCCTGATTGAGAATATTAAGTCGAATTTTTGATATCATGCACAAATTTTGAGATACATGGAAATTATGATTATGGGCATTTCCGAAGCACAATATAGGGCGTTTCAATATCTCCCCCTTGGGAACATTCGTCACTGAATGTCAAAGAAATATGCATAACAGAAGTAATCATGAATATTTCAGCCCGATATAAATGCAAAAAATTCATTTAAACATCATTTTCAAAAAAGTCTCAACATGAGTGTCAAAAATCACCATAAACGTGTTACTATTAACATGAATGCATGCAAAATGACATAAGGGCTGAAACTTAAGACTTGAAATCATATAGGGGACTTAAATTAGTACCTTTATCTTAAGTAGAGTGGAGGAGATATGAATATCGCTTTCTCATGTCCGCCTCGGATTCCAATGTGGCACTTTCAACTTGTTGGTTCCACCAAAGGACCTTGACTGAAGCTACATATTTGTTTCTCAACCTCTTCACTTATGTATCCAAAATCTCCATCGGTACCTCCTCATAGTCAAATTATCTTCTACAACATCCACAACATCCAAGGGCACTATAGCACTTGGGTCACCCACACACTTTCTCAACATGGACACATGAAAGACTGGATGAACCATATTCATTTCCATAGGCAACTCCAACTCATATGCAACCTTACCCACTCTCCTCAAAACTCTATAAGGACCCACAAAACTTGTGATTAATTTTCCTTTCTTGCAAAATCGGACCACACGCTTCATGGGTGAGACTTTCAAGTAAACCCAATCACCAATCTTAAACTCAAAATCTCTTCTCCTCACATTGGAGAAGGACTTTTGTATACTTTGTCCTGTTTTCAATCTCTCCCTTATCAACCTCACCTTTTCCAAGGCTTCTATGACCAAATCTAGACCTAGCAAATCCATTTCCCCCCACATCAAACCACCCAATTGGGGATCTACAATGCCTACCATAAAAAGCTTCAAAGGGAGCCATACAAATGCTTGAGTGGTAGCAATTGTTGTAAGCAAACTCAATGAGTGCAAGATATTTATTGCAACTACACTTAAACTCCAAAAACCAAGCCCTAAGCATATCCTCAAGATTTTTGGATAGTCCTATCGGCTTGACCATCCATTTGAGAATGAAAAGTCGCGCTAAGCTTAAAATTGGTACTAAGACCTCTTTGGAAGGACCTCCAAAAGTGAGAAGTAAATTGAGCACCACGGATCCGAAGTGAGAGACAAAGGCACCCAATGCAATCTAACCAACTTATGCATATACAACTTAGCATAATCTTTGGCACCTTAAGTGGCTTTGACCGGTAAGAAGTGAGCTGATTTTGCCATTCTAGCCACAACAACCTAAGTAGAGTCAAAAGTTTTCCTCATCTTAGGCAACCCAACCACAAAATCTATGTTGATCTCTTCCCACTTCCAAGTAAGAATCTCTATATCTTGGGATGGGCCACCAGGCCTTTGATGTTCGGCTTTAACATGTTGGCAATTGTGACATCCAGATACAAACTTGGCAGTGTCCCTCTTCATACCACCCTCCAATACACGCCACTCAAGTCTTTATACATCTTTGTGGAACTGGGTTCAATGCAATAGGATGAACTATGGGCCTCCTTCAAGATCAGTTCTCTCAAATCATCCACATTTAGCATACACAATCTACCTTGGTACCTAAGAGCACCATCTCCCCCTTGGGCGAAAACCTCCACTTTACCATCTCTCACCAAGTCCTTCAACTCTAGCAAGGTGGGGTCAAGATCTTGTTTTACCTTTACCTCTTTAATTAAGGAAGATTTAGAACCGTCAACAACCACTATACCACCATTATCAACTTCAACCAACCTAACCCCTAATATAGCCAACTGGTGAACCTCTCTAGCCACCTCTTTGCCACCATCATCAACATGAGCTAGATTACCTATAAAACCCTACTTAGAGCATCGGCCATAACATTAGCTTTGTCGGGGTGATAATGTACACTTATATCATAATCTTTAAGGAGCTTTAAGCACCTTCTTTGTCTAACGTGAAGTTCTTTTTGGCTAAACACATATTGGAGACTCGTTTGGTCGGTAAACATATTAACATGAACCCCATACAAGTAGTGACGCCAAATTCTCAAATCAAATACCACGACCACCAATTCAAGATCATGGGTTGGATAATTCTTCTCATGCACCTTAAGTTGTCTAGAGGCATATGCTATCACCTTACCACTTTGCATTAAAACACACCCCAAACCAATTCTTGAGGCATCGCAATACACCATAAATCCTTCCAACCCATCCGATAGAGACAAGATAGGAGCGGCGACAAGCTTATGTTTCAAAGTTTGGAAACTCTTCTCACATTCATCAGTCCACGTGAATTTGTCCTTCTTTTGTGTCAACTTAGTCATAGGAGAAGCTATAGAAGAGAAGGCATTCACAAACATACGGTAATAACCAACCAAACCTAAGAAACTTCTAATGTCCGAGGGAGTCAAAGGTCCAGGCCAATTTCTAATCACCTCAGTCTTTTTAGGATCCACCTTAATGCCATCACCCGACACCACATGCCCTAGAAAAGCAATCTCTTTCAACCAAAACTCACATTTTTCATATTTAGCATACAACCTCTCCTCCCTCAAGATTTGCAACACTTTCCTCAAGTGACTCACATGCTCCTCCTCACTATGGGAATAAATCAAGATATCATCAATGAAAACCACCACAAACAAGTCATAGTAGGGTTTGATAACCCTATTTATGAGATCCATATATATAGATGGTGCATTAGCCAACCAAAATGACATATCCACAAACTCAAAGTGCACATACCTAGTCCAGAAAGTCATCTTGGGAATGTCACACTCCCTCACTTTCACTTGGTGATACTCAGACCAGAGATTAATCTTAGAAAAGTGACTAGTCCCTTGAAGTTGATAAAAAAAGGTCATCAATCCTTGGTTGAGGGTACTTGTTCTTTATAGTGACTTTATTAAGTTATCGGTAATCAATGCACATTCTAAGAGAACCATCTTTTTTCTTCACAAATAGTACCTGTGTACCCCAAGGTGACTTACTAGACCTTATTAAACCCTTCTCCAACAAATTCGTCAATTGTTCCTTCAACTCCACCGGAGCCATACAGTAAGGGGGAATAGAAATGGGTTGAGTATCGGGAAGGAGGTCTATACTAAAGCGGGAATGAGGTCTATACCAAAGTCTGTTTCCCTTTCGGGAGGAACACCAGTAAGCTTATCTGGAAAGACATCAAGAAACTCATTAACCATCAAAATCGACTCAATAGGAAGGACTTTGGACTCAACATCCCTAACTCTCACAAGATGATAGAGAAAACCCTTAGAAATCAACTTTTGTGCTTTAAGGCAAGAAATAGATCTACCCTTGACCATCACATTATGACTTTCCTACTCAAGGACAAGCTCATTAGGGAATTAGAATTTAATGCTATGGGTTCTACAATCAATAGAAGCATAATATGCATGCAACCAATCCATCCCAAGAATGACAACAAAATCCACCATGTCTAATTTAAAAAAATCATATGGCAGGATTTTATGCAATATAAATATGGGACAATTTCTATAGACGATTTTAGCAATAATGAACTCACCAATGAGGGTTGACACTTCATAAGGTTCACACAACAATTCGGGATTAACATGAAGCTTTTTGGCAACAAAAGGAGTAATAAAAGAAAGAGTGGCACCCGGGTCTATCAATGCATATACATTAAAATAAAAAACCTTTAACATACCGGTGACAACGTCGAGCACCTCATCCACCCCTTGTCTTCCTTGAAGAGCATAGAATCTATTTTGCCTAGGAGCACCCCCCCTGTTGGCTTCCTCTACCCTTTTGACCTGTATTTGCACCTTGGACTTGTGGACGATCATCTCTACCTTTGTTTTGAGCATGAGGACAATCAATCACCTTATGACCCACTTCACACCAACTTTCGCAAGCATTTGAGTTTCTCAAACATGGGCCATTATGGTTGCTACCACATATTTGGCACATAGGGCTAGGCATCCCGCCACCACCACCTTGGAATCTTGGATAATCATTAGTAAATCTCCTACTAGGAGCATTGGAAGACCCTTGGCCTTGGAACTTGTGGCATTGATAAAACCAACCACTTCTTCTTTTTCTAAGCTTTTTGCCCTCTAGTTGCTCGACGTATGTCATGAGACAGGAAAAATCCATATCACTCACTCATATGGCGGTACAAAACTCCTCATTAACCTAGTCATACATTTACGACACAAATTATTTCATCCTTGATCTCGGCTCGGAAACCAATTATGAAGCATACTTGGAGAGTTGGTTGAACTTGAGGGTATACTCCCTCACACTCATTGAACCTTTCTTAAGGTTCATAAACTCCATAATTTTATCCTCCTTTAGCTTGATTGAAAAGAACCAATTGAGGAATGCGGCTTTGAACTCCTCCTAAGGAATAGCATCATCATTTCTCCTCTCCAATTTCCATTGGGTGAACCAAACTGGGGCCACATCCTTGAGTTGGTAATTTTCTCCCCCTAATTGACCCCCATGATAGATAGCACTTAGTACACCTCATCGATGAAGTCTTAGGGATCCTCATTTGGTTTGGATCCATGGAACTCCGGTTGGCTCATTCTAGTGAAATCCCTCACCCTAGAAGCTGGTGTGGGAGCATGAGGGGTTTGGACCCCTTGGGGAATTTGGTTGGTCATGGTACTAGCCAACATTGTAATAGCATCCCGAAATTCATCTTAGGCTACCCCTCCACCTTGAAGAGCTTGAGGAGCGGTAGGGTACGGTTACTCCTCCAGGTGTACGTGATCTCCTTAG